>CABFVX010002743.1:48723-71088 GCA_902151425.1 Timema shepardi | reverse complement strand
TATGCATTTTACTTTAGTGTATTCATACGCCAAGCCAAATATTACTATGTTGTCATTTTTATTATTAATCGTTAAATTTTATAAATGCCTTTTAGCGATATAGGTTATTCGACATTTGTTTGAAAATCTTCTAAAACGACTAGCCGGCTTTGGTTTTGTAATTCTTACTGTTACACTTTGTTTAGATAATACATGTTATATATTAATTTATTTGTGTGGTAAACGATATGAAAACTAACATAGCTTAATTTGTTATACAAATTATGTGCTGATCCAAATTTAATGTTACACATCCAACATATATACTAAACATACCAATGCCTAAATAATGTGTAATATATATATATATATATTTTACACATTACTTAGGCATTGGTAGGTCGTGTAACATTAAATTTGGATCAGCACATAATTTGTATAATGTAATATATATTAAACATTAAACCATTAGACAAACTTTATTAACAAAAAAAATTACACGATCTAAAACAAAACGTTCGTTAAGAGTAATTTGTACACTTTGGTACGATTAAACTATAAAAAATTAATTTAAATGATACGTGTGATGACTATTAAAATATAAATTGAGGCCATGTCAATATAATTATAATGATATATGTAATGTATACGTTTTAAACACAATGTTTAGTCATAGCACATGACTTACAAACAAACTCAAAGAGTCTTATCACATACAACATGACTTTTAAATTTCTAATACATTATTTTTATCATTGTTTTTATTGTGCATATTTCTTTAATACTGGATGGATGGAAAAAAGTAAGTTTGACGGGGTTTTTTCTATTCAAAGCAAATCATAATCATTGATAAATGTAAATAAAGGCTCCGCCTACACCCCCACGCTCCCCTACCTCTGTGCAGGAGAGAATAAATTATGTTAAGGAATTAAGATGCTCCACATGAGAGGCCTCCTCTAAATAATTGTGGTTTTATTATATTTTAAAAATAAACTACATTTTTTACCGTTATTATTCTCGAGATCTTATGGCATAATACTTTTCAAAATTATGTCATATTTGACCGATATAAATGCGGTATCTAGTTAGGTCGCCCCTGTGTGTAGACTTTTAGCGACCCTGTGGAAAGATAACTTTTCCCAGGGTATATCTTGGAGGTTGTCTACGCGTCATTATATTCATTGAGATGACGTGATTATAATGATTAAGAAGGTAAGGAGCCGATGGAAATCTTAAACCTAAATAAAGCCTAACTAACCAGGCCGTGGTGGTCATAGTAACAGTTCTCCTTTAAAGAAAAAAAAATACTCATGGTCCAGCAGGGAACCGAGCCCGGGTCCCCTGTATCAATAGCCAAGGGTGATGACCAAAAGACGAAGAGGATGCTCTTGCCATAAAATGTTAATTTAGTACAAGTATCTACAGGACCTCTATTCCAACACCTATCGATAGCGTCAATCATCATATATGTATATATGTATATATATACATACATATATACATATATACATATATGATGTAGGCCTACTGTATGATTATACTTTCCAAACTAAAGAGCGTGTATGAGTAATAATTACAAAATGAAATCTATAACCCCAGTTTTAATTATCACCACGAAACAGAGGTGGGTATGTTACCCGGTTGATATCTTGATCATCAAGCTATGTTAGTTTTCATATCGTTTACCACTAAAATAAATTAGTATATAACATACATTATCTAAACAAAGTGTAACAGTAAGAATTACAAAACCATATATATATATACTATTAACGCCGCTTCTTACTACCTGTTCTGGTTGCTTATGTACCAATTACGTTAGTTATTTGAGGGGTGATGAAGGTTGTATTAAGAGGAAGTGTATCCGTATTTACGTAGAGAGAGAGAGAGGGGGGGGGGAGGAGAGATCAATTTGGAAAAAATCACCCTTAGTACACCCGACCGAGATTTTAACGTCATCGGCGGTTTAGTCTACTGCGANGCTGGCATACTACACATTCACAAAGCTGAAAGCACCCACTTTGCCAGAGGTGAAGGGGCGGGGGTGTTGGTAATCAGCTAAATATATGCTGGTCACGGGGTTTGAACACCGGACCCCTAACACAGAAGTCTGACACCTTACCATTAGACCACCTGGTCCCCTAGACTTAAAATTTAATGCTTTAAATCCTATCTTACAACTTCATTTTGGCACGTACCATATTTTTGAGTAACAAATCTCTTCTTAAGTAATGATGAACGTCTGCTACCGATTTTCAACGCCGTGTTAGAAGGGAGCGCGAGTAATCTTAAAATTGTATAGCATTAAATTTTGTTGGTCAAAATAAATCAAATATTTATCTATTAGCAACATAGAGTTTAGTTTTCTGCACATGCTAATGTCAACAAATCTTGAATATCTATCCAAGGAGTCCTGAGATTTTGTCAAAACATTTTAAATAAAGAGAGAAAGTTTTGACAAAATTTCAGGACACCCTTGACAGATATTCAAGATTTGTTGATATTAGCATGTGCAGTAAACTAAACTCTATGTTGCTAGTGGAGAAATATTTGATTTATTTTGACCAAAAAATTTCGATTCTAAAAAAACTGTAGAAAATACTTGCGCTCCCTTCGGCCACATGATTACTCTACCTCCGTGGTCTGACCGTAATGAAAACGGGACCTTGCGATTCAGCACCTTGCTAAACAAATACACAAGAGGTCTTTGTTTTCGAGTTTTGGTTTGCATGGAAAGACACCGTCTGCTTCGTCTCTTAAGAGTCGTAAAATAAAACAATAAAACATAAACTGCGCGGTATAGTTTGAGTGAAATAAGGTGACGGGATTTTTTTTCTTCTGGCACTTCCAATGTCAAGGTCAATCAGAAGAATAGAAAACTAATTCTTAATTGAGCAAGGTCTGAATGTGGTTGGTTGTTAATGCAGTCTATTGACTTTCCATTCAGAAGTTTTACTTGTCTTTGTAGATACTTAAATAAATTTGGAACTTATCACTCCTACTGAGTTTACTAGTACCTACCTCGGATATCTTTATTATGATTTTTATTTAGCACCGCGTCTTACTACACGTTCGGGTTATACGCCTAAGTACTAATTACGCTAACGGATTAGGAATTGGGAAGGTTGAATTTAGAGGAAGTGAGCTCACATTTGCGTGGAGGAAGAGTGGTAAGCCGTTTAGGTAAAACCACCCCCACTTCACCCGACCGAGATTCGAACCTTGATCTCTCCGTCCTCGGCAGTCTGGCTCTACACGAAACAAGCGCGTTAGTTAACTACGCCACCGAGGTGGGTCTTATTATAGTTGACTCCTTATTTATCATATTTCGCATCCGTTGGAAGTCCCCAAAAACAGAAAAATTGAACAAAAAAATACTAGAAAACGTTATAGTTCATTGACACAGTATGCATACTATCGGCCATAGAAGAACTTACTACCCGCTTAGGTGGCCGCATGGTGTAAGGCGCTACTCTTGTAATATATTGGACTGACGAATACAGGGAGGTCGGAGTTAAATCCAGGTCGGGTGCACTAAGGATGGTTTTCTTAAAAGGTTTTCAATTCTACCTGCAGGCAAAAGTGGGTGCATTTCCTTTAAATTAAACCTTAACTGTTAGTAAGACATGGTGCTAAATAAACTTGCGTAGGTCCTAAATGTATTATTTTTTAGCACCATGTCTTACTACCCATTTGGGTTGTACGTTTATGTCTTAATTACACTGATGGGTTAGGGATTAGGAATGCTTAAGTTAGAGGAAATGCACCCACATTGGCGTGGAGAGATAGTGGGAAAACATTTAGGAAAAAACCACCCTCAATACACCCGACCAAGATTCGAACCGGCATCTCCACGTCATCGGCAGTCTAGTCTACTGCGAGAGTAGCGCGTTAGACCACGCGGCCACCGCAACGAATGAAATAAAAGTTGTCCTGGAAAATGTATGTGATGTGACTTGATCCCCCCTCCCTTTTTTCCACTTGTGCCTTCCAAATATTTTTTCACTATCTCCTCACGCGAATGCGAGTACATTCACTATAAATCATACCGTCCTCAGTCTTTCACCAACAGTGTAAATATCCGGTTTGGTCCTAATGGATGGATACAAAGATGCCTGGTACAAAAAATTAAATAGACCGTCTGTCAAACTCCTTTTTTGAATGACATTAATTTGGTAATAAATTACAAAGGTGAGGTTCAATTAATTCAATATCGAACTAACGTTGTGCTCGCCTTCCATTCCAGACAACAACAAATCCGAAAAATAAATCAAAGTTGACACCCGATACACTTCATGGCGTTGTAAATATAAACAGAGCTATAAACGAATATATATATATTGCCACGTCTTACTACCTGTTCCGGTTAAACGCATATCGTCAGCCAAGAGATGTAGTGGCGTAACTGCAAAACATGGCCATTTTTAGTTATTGACACCATGATATTCGTCTTGATAAGAAGTAAGTTAAATTTTGACGAAGTGGCGTAGGCTATCCGTATCCTGGAGATAAAGCATTTTACGTAGTGACGTATCTACTTTGAAAAGGTAGGGACAATATTCTAGTGGTGGAAAAAAAATATTTTTTTTCAGGGTCATATATACACCTATAGGCTTACCTACAGTAGCCCCATGGCTTTGTTTTGGTGCTGACTGACAGCTCACAGCTGACATTTTTAAAAAGTTGCCAGACCAAATCACGCCAAACCAGATGATCTGCAAAAACATGTGTCTACCAGCTGTCACTTATGACAGTCAAAACTTAGGTATATACCTAAATTTTGATTGTCAGAAGCTATGAGCTGTCAGTTAGCACCAAAGAAGCCATGGGGCTACTGTAACTCAAATAAAATAATCAACGACATAGGATATTTAGTTTATGGGTAATGCGCTGTGATGTGAAATTGAAATCTTAAGAAAACGTTAAATTGTCTCTTCTGAAATGTTGAATGATTAATTATAGAGCCGCGTCATACTACCTGTTCGGGTTACACGATTAAGTATTAATTATACTAATGGATTAGGAATGTGGAAGGTTGAATTTAGAGGGAGTGCACCCACTATTGCGTGGAGTGAGAGTGGAAAACCATCTAGGAAAGATCACCCCCAGTTCACCCGACCGAGATTCGAACCTCGATCTACCCGTCCTTGGCAGTCTAGCTCAACATGAAACTAGCGCGTTAGCTAACTACGCCATCTAGGTGGGTTCTAGACCTATTAACCTATTGATGAAGTAATCTCTGAAACGTTTGTAATAAATTGTATAACACAAAACAATGAGAGTTTTTTTGTTTGTTTTTTTAAGAAATACGTGATCTTTTGTAAATAGTCGTCATTATTTCCGACCTTTTACCTTCGTTCACAACACAGGTATTCTAGTGCGATGGAAAAAAATAGTTATAAAAGCATTTTGGAGGGAGGGGGGAGGGGGAAGGTGGGAGAGATTGTTTTGGGATGCGTGAGAAATCCCCCCTACCCTCCTCTCCTAGTAGACTGACACATGGGCTCACGAGTAGCGACCAATGGGAGGGGAAACAGTCACGCCCATGAACCAATACGAGTGTGCGCCTGGCGGGGTAGAGGAGGGGTGTGAGAAGGATGTTGGAGAGGGGGGAGAGTAAGGGAGGGTGGTCACCGTGTTCAGTGAGGTGAGACGGGAGTTTGTGAAATATAGGACTTCAGATGACCGCTCGTATTAAGCCGGTAGAGATGTGAACGAGACTATTTTAAAGTGTCTACCAAAGTTCTATTTTTCTCTCCCTTTACCGAACATGTTTAATGACTGTCAATAAATTTAACGCGGTGATTAACTTGTGGTTGATTAATTTAATTAGCCAATAAACCAACCCTACGTTTAAAAAGTGAGTTTTATTTTAGGGGGTAGGGGGGGTTAACTTTCACAGTTGTGATGCCAGACAAAACAAACACTGTCGTAGGTAAAAAAACGAGGCGTTAGTTTGTGAATACAGTTTTTGGGGAGGGAGAAGGGTTTAAATAAAATAACATGGAACATTTATCACACACAATGAGTCCAGACAGTTTCACAGAACCCTTGTCCTCTCCGACGAGTGACTCCAGTGCGTCTAGAGGTCTGGAGATGCTCGGCCACGGGGGTGGTCTACAAGAGATGGCCATATCGGCGACTTCAACCACCAACTACTGTGGCGGTACCACCACAATCACCTCCAACCTCCACAAACTGCAACAGGAGCAACAACAGCAACCCATGTTGCAAGACTTCCTGACGGTGGGGATGGGCGCCAACAACAACAACACTAACCTCAACGGCAAGAAGGCGATGTCTTTCTCCCCGGAGCACATAGCATGCATGTGCGAGGCCCTTCAACAGTCCGGGGATCTTGAGAAACTAGAGATGTTCCTCTGGAACCTTCCCCCTAACGAGTTACTCCGCGGCAACGAGGCCATCTTCAGGGCGAGGGCGGCCGTCGCCTTCTTTAGAGGGATGTACACAGAACTTTACGCCATCCTCGAGTCCCACAACTTTGACGGCCGCCACCACCCGGAACTGCAACAGATGTGGTTCAAGGCGCACTATAGGGAGGCAGAGAAGGTCAGAGGGAGGGCCCTGGGTGCCGTCGACAAGTACAGACTGCGAAAGAAGCACCCTCTGCCGACGACGATCTGGGACGGCGAGGAGACTGTCTACTGCTTCAAGGAGAAGTCGAGGAACGCCCTGAAAGAGTGCTACAATAGGAATAGGTACCCAACGCCCGACGAAAAGAGGGGTCTCGCCAAGAAGACTGGGTTGACGTTGACCCAGGTCAGCAACTGGTTCAAGAACCGCCGTCAGAGGGACAGAGGACCACAAACCAGGGGGTGAGTAGAGCGGAACTTATGAGTAGTGAATTCAGGGTCGTGTCGCGTCGTGGAGTGGGGTGTTACCAGGGTAAGCAGAACTGGTTAAATCTGTACCGGTGATATTTTCTCCAACACTCAACCCCCCATTTGACCAAACACACATATATAAGTTTTCCCACACTCGCCCCCCCCCCCATTTAACCAAACAAACATATATAATATATTCTCCTACACTTGGCCTCCATATGACCAAACAAACATAGGGTATAATATGTTTTCCTACACTCAACCCCCATTTGATCAAACACACATAGATAGCTATATTCTCCCACATTCAACCCCTATTTGACAAAACACACATAGATGTTTTCTCCCACTTGAACACCATTTGACCAAACACATATATAGGCCTATGTTCTCCCGCGTTCTCCCACACACTGTCCCCATTTGACAAACACAGATAGATATGTTCTCTCACACTTGGCCTCTCATTTCTCTGCTTACCCTGGCAACAAATCTCGCCACGCCACTAAGATGTAGTGAGTGCTGTAGTCTCAAAGCTTTATACTAATAATAGCTACATCGGTAGGCATCATAGTCTAGACTCTAGAGGGAATAGATCTATTTTATTTAACAAAAGCAAAGTAGCTTGTTTTTTGTTGTTGGTTTTTTTAGCACTGCGTCTTACTAGGCGTTTGGGTTATACGCTTGTTGATTAATTACGCTAATGGAGGTGTACCCGCATTTGCGTGTAGGGAGAGTGGAAAACCATTTTAGAAAAACCACCCTCAGTGCACCTGGTTGAGATCCGAACCTCTATCTCCCTGTCATCGGCAGTCTAGTTTACCGTGAGAGTAGCACCTTAGACCATGTGCCCACCGAAGTGAGTGCAAAATAGTTTTCGCCTATTTATTGACTATTTATAATATCAATTAAGACCATAAGTAATTTTTTATATGATACAATACGATGAATTTTTGTTAATAATCACAAATTGTATAAATAGGCTTACATTATGTTTGATGTAATAATTGGTATGTGTTTACACGAACACAGGTGTGACTTCAGTGGTATTTTAAGTAGTCCTACTAGCATCTATGAAATAAATCTGATCAGATTATGTATTACTATTTGCTACTACTTATTCGATAAACAAAAAATATGTCAGTTAAATAATTTAGTTCTAATTAGTGGTAATATACGCACCCTAGACAGAGAGAAGCAAATTTATCGTTCGGTCGATTTTGATCACTTATACGTCACGAATTTAGTTAATACAAACGACTGTGAACTACATAATTTCCTGTTTTATATTTCAACAAAAACAACATAAATATATAGACTTGTAATTATTGAGCTTGATTTAAAATCGTAAAGCACTGTTTAGACACAGTGTAGCATTATTGTGGGTTGTGTTTATTTCAAATTATCATAACGTGTTTAAGGAGGAAAAATTTCGACAAAAAACAACGTATTAATAACATGTCTCCATGGGTAAGTATTCATTGAAAAACTCTTTATCACTTTCTACGATTGTAATTATGTGAAATACATTTATAATAGGGTCATAAACTAATTTTTTTAAATAGGCTAAATTATTAGGACGGGCAGCGGCGAAATTATTTCATATATAGGTGCATTCTTGACGACCTCGGAGGTCTTGGGGTAAAGTGTTCACCTCGGGACCCGATGTTTGTGGGTTCAAACTCAACCAAAGTCGATGGTTTTTTTAGCACAATTTCTTTTCAGTAAAGCCGTCGGTCCCATGTCGGTTTTTACCATGCAAAAGATCCCTGGAAGGTATGTGAGGAAAATACTTTTACCGGCAAAATTCGTAGGCTCTTTCGCTCTTGCTCAGAGAAATTTTCGTGTGCTGATATAATCAGACGGTTCAGAAAGTTCACGTTAAATACCTTAAATAAATAAATAAGAAAGTAATGTGTCAAATATTATTCCAACGAAAGTTACAAATACAATTGAACATAGCCCGCCTGATGACCGCATGGCTTAAGACGTCCCTCGGGCAATATACTAGATTACCGATGACGGGTAGATCGGGGTTTAAATTCTGGTCGGATGTACTGAAGGGGTTTTCCCCCCTAAATGGCTTTCCACTTTCCCTCTATGCAAGTTCGGATACATTTCTTATAAATCCAACCCTCCTCACTCTTAACTAATTAGTATAGTTAGTACATATGAGTATAACCTGAACAGGTAGTGAGACGCGGTGCAAATAATAATTGATATCAGATTAGGGGTGGACACACGTTGAAGACATCCATTTCACGGTATTTGAGAGATTATTTATTTCAAATTATATCCCACACCAAAATGGAGGTGAAAAATGTCAACATGTCTTTTTAGGATTAAAACCCCTTCCAGCTCGGCCAGACTGAGCAGTTTGCGAGCGAGTGCGTGATTAGCAGATATTATTATTATTATTATTATTATTATTATTATTATCACCGCGTCTTACTACCCGTTCGGGTTATACGCACTTACGCTAATGTGTTATGGTAGGGTGATTGTGAGATGAAATGGAGGACCTACAGTTCAATGTGGAATCCGAACCACGGTGGAGGCCTGACATTCCCCACATTCACAATATGTCTTGTCAGAGGTGAAGGAACAGTTTGGTAATCAGATAAATCTCTGCCGGGAACGAGGATTGAACCCCGGCCGCCAGCACAGAAGTCTGACACCTTACCTCTAGACCGCCAGGTCACCGATTAGCAGATAGTTCTCGATATTTGTTGACGAGGAGGCAAAGGTTCGAATCTTGGTTCAGTGAACTGAGGGTGGTTTTTGACAAGTGATTTATTGTTGTGGTTTTTCCCTCATCATCTATCCACTCTAATGGTGATTCTTATTTGTAAAGGCATACTTTGATTATAATATTGGAAGTATTTTAACATTTCAGTTTTACATAGACCTATATGATTTATATGACCTATATGGTTTATATGGCCTATATGGTTTATGGTTTTACCAATTAATTAGGCCGTTAGTAGCAAGTGTGCTAAACCTATCAATAATTATAAAAAAGAGTCAAATATGTCAAATTGAGAAGTCTTCCTAGCACTCAATGAACCAACATACAATAATATTGCCTAGCGCCTGTAAACTAGACTGTCCCGGCTCGAGCGCGCGCTCTCGAACGCAACAGCCTGGCCATGGCCACCTCTCATTACAACAACAAATGTGTTCTATTTTAATTTTTAGTCGCTTGCTCACTCAGTCTGGCCGTACCCTTAAACGTTGGTTTTAACATAAGAAAAAAAAATCACGAAAAGTTTTAACCAGCTCATTTTCTACAACGTTATATGCTAAATATTACAGTTCTGAGATTTGGGTGGATGGTCAGACAACTAGATAATGTAGCCTTCCGCTAAAATATAGAGTTATACCTTTTTTTTAACAGGGTCACAACATTATATTCTAAGATAGTTAGAGCACTAAGCCAAAGGTCCCGGGCTCAATTCGCGTGTCTAGGTGTCCCAAGTTTTCAATTTATTCGAATATGACTCAGTTAAGGCTGATTTGTAATTATAACCATTCATCCCCCCCCCNCCCCCCCCAATTTCACCTTTCACATATACTTACGGTAATTGCATAGCGTTGCTTTCTTCCATAGTTAGGAATGGTTTGAAGCTTCGGTGCTGCCATTTCCATAAGAAATATAGCAGCGTGTAAGATATTTCTCTTCAAGTAGGCGGTACATTTAAGACCATCCTTGAGGGAAAGGGGACTAGGCGTATAATTTGGCCCACAGATAATGTATGCATATACCCAATCAACATATGTCAAACATGGTCCGGACCCCTTTGGGATTTGTGTGACCCCACCTCCCCCTAGGGGAGTCCCATATGGTAGTAAACGTATATACAAACTTTTATTGGCTAAAATTATAGTAAAAATTTCTGGTGAACTTTCCCTCCTTACCTCCCAAAAAATTATATTTCTAAATCCTTGAAATAAGATCGATTATTAACTGAAAGAAAAAAAAAGTTTTAATCCAAAAACCAACGACGAATAAAATTATCAATTAATTTCAAAGGGATGCACAGTTTATGGGCTGCGATAAGAGCAGACTTTGGCGAGAAAAAAAAGTTTTGTCTGCAGACTCAAAATTTAGGTAGGGCCTGAATTAAAGATGATTTTTATTCTAACTGCACACTTTCCATTTTTGTTTTTATTCTCATAATTGAATAGTTTGCTTTTTGGCGGAAACATGGGTAGACTAGTTTGTCATTTTTTCTAAAATTTTGAGTGTCATTATCTAAGACTAACGTTATAAAATATACCACAACGGTTTTAAGGTGGGAGTGTAGAGGCAACGAAAAAAGGTGTTTTTGCGATTTAAATACCCAAACTTTTTTTTTTGTCAAAATACTACTCCAGTAGAAATAAAGTTGAATTTTATATATCTGTTATAAGCATTAGATGAGAAATTTTCTAAATGAATAGAAAAAGTTGTAATTAATTTCCAGGGCATCCGATGGATACTAAGGAACTGTTGAGTTCACCGTGTGAAGAAGATTAAACTCTTATATATTTACTAGAGAAATGTTTGATTTATTTTGAAAAAAAAAAAGTTTTTATATAAAAACTGCAAAAACACTGCTTTTTTCTCACATTCCTTTCACTCTCACCTTAAGTTGGGGTGCTAGTGAGGTGAGTTTAGGGTAGTATTTTTGAAGTTTGTATAATTTAGACTTTTTTTGGCCAAAATAAATAAAATATTTCTTCTATAGAAACATAAAGAGTTTAGTTCTTTTCACATGCTAATCTGAACAGTTGTTGAATATCTGACAAGGGTGTCCTGGAATTTAATAACAAATTTTTATCTTTATTCAAAGTTTGTCACAAAATATCGCCATGCTCATTATAGATATTCAACAACTGTTGACATTAGCATGTGGAGAAAACTAAACTCTATGTTTCTATAGCAGAAATATTTTATTTATTTTGGACAAAAAATGTTTATGCCATAAAAATTTCAAAATTAATGCAGTAAACTCACATCATTAGCACCCCACCTTAATGTGTGACGTTATAGTAGAGAAATTATTCTGTTATAGCTTGCATTTAAATAATCTTATATACAACTTGAAATGGTCTATATTTTTCTACAAATACTATAAGTAATTTACCCTCGGTTATTTAAAGTTAACTTTCCAAACAGACTGATTATATAGTAACATGACTTAAAAACTAAATTCACCTTGGACACTTACGTCTAATACTATGCAACCATCCCTGGTTATAGATATGTATTAATGGGAAATTAGGACGAACCCGTATGTAGGTATGATAAAATCTATTCGTCAATACCACTGGAACCGAACCTGACTCTCTCAAAATTATACGCTACCTTTTTAAACACTTATATTTGGAAGCGTATAACGTTTGTTTATTTATAATTTCTTCAAATACAAAATCACAAACTTTACTGACTAAACATTAATTTGTAAAGAGTACCAATATACAATTCCTTTTTCAAACAAAAAATGTATACAAAAAAGTAATTGAATCAATTTAAACAATTTAATGTCTTAATGTTTTGTATTAATCTAAATAATTTATATTGCAGATCATCCAAACGGGTATTAAGACGCGGTATACACAAAAAATCACTATGTAACATTAATAATTTTAAATAAAAGTTGGGGTTTGAAATTTTTTTGCATATAGTGTGCTTGAAGCAGTCAGAATCTTAATTACTATCTAAATCAATATAAATCGACTTAAAATATCTGAGCTAAGGAAATGTATTGGGGTGCGAGGCTGATGAGTGGAAAAGGGGGGAGGGGGGCTAATTTTAAGGAACCTGTATTGGCATATTATACCTGCGTAGGAAATGGAAAACAATGGTGTATGAAAACCCGAATACAAACAGTCAAGAACGAACCCCGATCTTCCAAGCTAATCATTTGCAATTTAAATAGCTATGTACTATGTATGAGCTAGCGTAATTAAAATGAGCAACTCATTTCGATTGTTAAAATAGGTTATTTGGGTGAACCGCTAATTATTTTAATAATTCACGTTCAATGTGATTTATAGTGTGCTAAATATATGCTTGTGTATCAAAATAATTTTTGTTTTTGGATGATACAACACACATACAAAATTTTATAAACAAAATCAAAATGTTGGATCAATATGTACATTGTTCATTTTATGTCAATTTCTATTTTTAGTACCGCATCTTGCTACTCGTTCGGGTTATACACTCATGTACTAATTACGTTATAGATCTTAGAGATTAGGAAAGTTATATTTAGAGGAAGTGTGCCCACATTTGAGTGGAGGGAGAGTGGAAAATCATTTTAGAAAAAATACTAGAACACCCGACCGAGATTATAACCCCGATTTTCTTGTCATTATTGGTCTAATTTACTGCGAGAGTAGCGTCTTAGGCCATACGGCCACCGAGGTGGGTTGTGCTCTATTAAGTATGTCTTAAAATTATATTTGAAATTTGTGTAAGATAATGAATGAATCATTTGGCTCTCTTGTTTGATACGGTTTTAGATTAAAATTTCAAACAATTATTAATAGAATAATATAGGCCTACAAATTTAATAATGAAAATTCTAAACATATATTTTTACTAGACAATTCTTTTTTTAAATTTTAAAGAGTCAATTTTACTGTAGATAAAACTTAAAGTATTATTTTTAACACATAAACATAAAGAATATTACTAATAAAGCATCATTGTTATTACACACGTAAAAAAAAGTCATTTTATCGTGCGAATTATAACTAATAAGTAGACCTATAAAATATAGTGTTAAAAATTATTTTATGAGTGCTACACAGAAATAATGAATCCTTTTCTAATAGTTTAAGCTTGTCGATTGGAATCTAAACTATCAGTCACGTCCACATATCCTGACCTAGAATATTCTACATACCAATATTACTCCCAACCCAAGCAAACGAATTAATTCTTAAAATATATTTTTAGATTCTTAACAATTTTTTTATTATAAATCAAATTTGTTAAAGAAAGTTAACTTTACTGTAGACATGACTTTAGTTTTATAGAAAATGAAATAAAAGTTGCTACACATTTTTAGAAAAAACAAACTAATTTTTAATAAATTTTTTATTTAGTTAAAAAAAATGTAATCAATCTTTTTGGAAATAAACCTGGGTTTTCTAACGAAAGGGAAAAGCCCAAGCCTATTTAATTGACGAAGAGAAGGTAGCGTCCAATTTTAATAAGAAGGTGTTTTTTTTTTAGAAAATATAAACACATATTTACAGTCAACATTGAAAACCTTTTAATTTATTGTTAGTGCTATTTTATAGGTATTACTTACTTTATGGCATTAGGAACTCGAAAGTTCATTACCGCACTCACTAAATTACGCCACCTATCCCTATCTTGAGCTAATTCTATCCATTCTATCTCATTACATCCTATCTTTCTCAGATCCAAATGTTATCCTCCCATCTGCATCTGGGTCTTCCCAGTGGTCTTTTCCCATTGGGTTTGATATTCAATATCTTGAACCCGGTTCTAGATTCTCCCATTCGCACCGCATGACCTGCCCACCGTAACCTGCGAGATTTTATCGGTATCCATAATATAATCTACAAAATTTGACAGCTGACGTATTAATACGTGAAAGTGGAGACAATAGCTGTATTAACTGGGAGATAAGGCTCTTCCTATGAAAATTGGATTATATTTTAGTAGATCTCTAATATTTCTTGAAAAGATTTATATTTATAAAATAGGTAGGCCTATTTGTAAAAAAAAGTTAATATTTACATATATCATACTCGTGCTCTTCCTTCTTCCGACATTTTTGTTTAATCTTTAAAGAAGTGAAGATTTGTTGACCTACAAAGCAGACTCCTTGTGTGATAGCATCGATTATTTTGGTAATAAATTAAGTTAAAAAAACCTGATTTTGCAAAACATTACTGCTGATTACAATCTGGCCATAGTGATATGTAAATCCCCACTTTAAGAAAAAATATTATTGAGCCAGATAGTTTTGAAGGAAAAAAATGTTCAAGAATGAGGCATAAAATAATATAAATTCTAAAGGCGTTGCAACATTTTAGAGGTACATAAATCTAAATTCTACCTATAGATAAAGATAACTTTAATACTGAAAGACTTACTAATATTCAACAATTCAATAATATAAGTATTTATCAGTTTAAAAGACGTACCATGGCATTGTATTTAGCTAAAACTTGACAAACACTTTTAAAATAGCCTATATTAGCATTTAATAATATTGTTGTATTTCAAGTGAAACTTTTTTTTCTCATACTCGATTTAA
Organism: Timema shepardi; assembly: GCA_902151425.1. NCBI lineage: Eukaryota > Metazoa > Arthropoda > Insecta > Phasmatodea > Timematidae > Timema > Timema shepardi. The sequence continues at coordinate 55,979 of CABFVX010002743.1, read as the reverse complement.
ATATAGATAGACATATTTTATAGTGAAAATGAAGCTAGCAAATTATTCTCTTTGGTTATGAGCAAAGAGCAAGTATACTTCATTCACGGTAGGAGTTTACCTCTGAAAGGTTTTTTTTCTTACCAATATCCTAGTATATAATAGATTTCTGGTAGGGAAAAAAGTCCTTTCCCAGGTAAACTCCTACCGTGAACGAACTTTAGTTATCAATCTTCTTTAATTGAGATCATAGTTATTTGAGTGTGCTAACATTTTAATAACAAATAAGTGAATAATTCAGTAAACGAGACAAATGTTATATAATCTTCGAAGACTATGTTCCATCCATTAATATATTGTTTTAACCACTTCCGCTTGACAAAAAGATTTTAACTATCAAACGAGTAAAATATAAAGTGCATCTGGCGTATTCGAGTTTTAACTTTCTTTCTAATAGAGATAGCATATGGAGGAAGGTAGAAGAAAGAGGTATTAAAACACACCAAAGAGAACGTACACAATAATTATGACTTATACAGTGAAAAGAAGAACACCGTTCACACTTTACATTGCTTCAATGGGAGGCAGCCATTCATTAGCTCTTTGTCCAGTGGCAACAATGTAAAGTGTGAACTGTGTTCTTCTTTTCTTTATAAAAACCAAATTGTGTTCGTTTGCTTTTTTATGTGTCTATCTTTCTTTCTTATACCTTCTTTCACATATAATATCTCAAAAATTGGAAGAGTTTTTCTTTTAAGAGATAAAAGAGAAATAGTAATTATAATCATGATAAGAATTGAATTGAATATTTGTTTTTAATTTCTAAGCAAACAATGAATTAAAGAATGTTTCAAACAGTTTCAATAGATACAACATGTTAATCAACAACAAATAGAATATTTAAAAGTCGATATCGGTGATCTTCGGGTAAAGTGCTTGCACCAGAACCAGATGTTTGTGGGTTAAAACCCAGCCGGAGTTGACAGATTTTTTTCTTGAGCTACAAAAATTCCGTATCACAACTTCCTTCGGAGGGGAAATAAAGCCATCGGTCCCATGTTGATTGTGGCTTGTAAAAGATACCTGGAAGGTAGGTGAAAATACCTTTCCCGTCAAAATTGATAGGCCCTTTCGCCCTCGCTCATAGAAATTCTCGTGTGTTGATATGATCGATTGGTCCATAAATCTCACGTTAAATATCTCAAATAAACAAACACTCAAAAGTACTCTTCTTTTTTTTTTACAGCTTTTCATATATACACAGGTTATATGATAGCTAGTACTCTAATGGAGTAGGGGTAGGGAAGGAAGAATTTTAGAGATAATCTACCTGCATTTGTGTGGAAGAGATTGGGCGACCATTAAAGGAAAAACCACCCCTTAGTATACCCGACCGGGATTTGAACCCTGACCTCTCTGTCATCAGAAGGCCAGTCTAACACGGGAGTGATGCCTTAGACCATTTGGCCACTGAAGCAGGTAGCATAAATAAATTTTAATCGCCCTGTTTTAAACAGAAGTTACATGATTTCACTCTTAGGTTGATACATTTTTTTTTCAATCTTAGCTGCCTGAAAGAATGGTAATTCCTTCCGGGAAACACAGAGAATTTGGTGGTAAGAATATAGTCCCAGCCCTGTTATCCCTAAAAATTAAGTCATTAACGGTGCTATACGTATTAATGATTTTAAAATGACTCGCGTTAACAAGGAAGACGGTTTGGGCGGCACAAAGAAAACGCTTTAAACCTCTTTGTTGAGTTTATCGTGTTATAATAATCTACATAACGAGCACTAAATATTAATAACGCGTGCAGCAACAAATACGTATCNCCTAACTTTTTTTTTTTTTTCAATAGCCCATTCATTCATTCATTCATTGTGACTACGAGAGCTTTGACATTACTTATCCAATATTTACTAACACGCTAGTCGTCTACCAAGTCACGTGACGGCCTTTATTCCAGAGAACACTAATTCCCAGGATAGTCCCGGTAAAATTTTCTGGGAATATTCATTTTGTTGTTGTTGTTTTTTTGCACCAGACGAGACAAAATTTTATTAATACCTATTTATATTTACACCTATGGTCGAGTTACGAAGAAACTGTTCGCATTTACGTGGAAAGAAAAAAGGAGGGGGGAAGGGAATCTTTTAGAAAAATTCCAACCTCAGTACACCTAGCAGGAATTTGAAAAACTGACCTCCTCGTTGTTTATAATCCTGATCAGACGTGGTTAAACGCGTGTCCACCGATCCAGACTATACAAATATGAGAAACTAGCCCATTCCATTCGAGTTTAGGTTAAGTGTCGTCTTGTATTTAGTAGGGGTATGCGAAGTCTACTTTTTCAATTCGAGAAGCGAGCTTGAATCGAATATATGAAATATTCTCGAAGTCTAATCGAAGTTAGAAATTTTTTTGTTAGTTTTTTACACTAGAAAAATATATTATATTACTGTATATTAAACTTTATGTATTTAAATTATTTATAAAATGTTTTACTGTGCTTATTGTTACTAGTATTTCATATTTAATCTAATAAACAATGTTATATTACAATTTACAATTCAATTGCTTAGTATTTTTACAAATAAATATTGTTTTATATTATATATAAATGACAATAATTGACCATAAGTCGAGTATTTTAGCTGTCGATATTTTTATTGACGAAGCTTCGAAGCCGGAATTATTTTCGAAGCGAAGTCGAAGCTAACATTTTGTTTCGAAGGCGACTTAAAGCTTCCTTCGCACAGCTCTATTATTTAGTTAAGCGCCGCACTTGAAGCATACTAGGTCTAAGGGCCAGTTTCATAGTCAAATCTAGTACGCCTCAAGTGCGGCGCTACACTAAATACAAGACGACACCTACCTAAACCAGAATGGAATGGGCCGTTCTCGCGGAGGAAACTGGCCCATTCCATTCTGGTTTAGGTAGGTGTCGTCTGGTACTTAGTGTAGCGCCGCACTTGAGGCGTACTAAATTTGACTATGAAACTGGACCTAACTCTTAAACTGGCCCAAAGCGTTGAGGCACCATTTTCTAAAACACTAATTAATCATCCACGGCTCTGTTTCGAATTCCGGTAAAGAAGGATGTCAATATCAGTGCACACGAATTTCTAAACCACTAATACAGGTGCACACGAATTGTGAAACAACTAATACGGGCGCACACGAATTGAGAAACAACTAATACGATTTCACACGAATTGCGAAACAATTCATCAGAGGTTGTTAATACCCTTGCACGAACTGCGGGGTGAAAATTAAATTCATAATAATTACGTTGTTCAAAATGTAAAATTGAAGTTAGGTTAGGCTTGGGGTTAAGATCTGAATGGGATTACAGGTTGTTCCGAAATTCATGTGCACTGGCTGACAGGTATAATATACTTTATTCCGCAATTCGAGTGTGCCCATTAATATACCCAAGGTACGAAAGCAGGTAGTCTACACTCCATTCTCCCTCCCCCCCTTTTTTTGCACCATATCTCACTGGGTTTTTTTTCGGATCAGCTTATCTATACGCTTATATACTAATTACGCTAAGAGTTTTGGGGACAAGGAACGCTATATTTAGAGGAATTGTACCCGAATTTGCGTGGAGAGAGAGAGAGAGTTGAAAACTATATTTTATACGCCCGACGGAGATTTGAACCTTGATCTCCCCGTCATCGACAGTCTATTCTAACACGAGAGTAGCGCCTTAGACCATGCGGCCACCGAAGCTGATCCCGTTTTCTCTGAAAGATGTCAAGCTTACCTTAACAGGTTATCATCATGGTGTAACATTTAATATCAGATATATTCCTTTGAAATTAAAAAAAATGACACCTGGGCACGGGAATCGAACACGCTACCTTTGGCTTGTCACGCCAATGCACTGAGCTATCTAGGGTGTCATCCTGCACCCAAGGACATTCTTCACTCATGTTTTATGGCAGAGTCTGTGATGGTAAACGCATTCGTACAGTTGTCATTGTACTATTGACAGCATAAATCCCTCCTCGAAGTTAGCTGCGTTCTCAATTGATCGCTTATATATAGCTGACGATTTCCGGACGTCCATTACAAACTTTGCCTTAAAATATGAGGGAAGAATTACGCGGGGCACAAGACGACTCATTTATATAGCTCATTGGTGAGACCAATGTCGCAATGATCCGAAGGTCCCGGGTTTGATTCCCATGTATATGTGCCAGTTTTCAATTTAAAGAATATTATACTTAGAGGCGGTTATAAACGTAACTTGCAACTATAACACCTTGTCCTTATAATCCTTATTAAATAGGGCTAGGTGAAGGTAGGACGGATTGCCACCTTTCAGGGTAAACATAATTTACATAGAACTTGGGAACGTATTAAAAACAACATTAAAATATATATCTTTAAATTTAGCTTTTGTAGATCTCGCCCAAATTATGTAAATACTCAAATATCTTTCTTTGAATAAATTGTTTCAAAAGTCATATAGTTATTTTGTCGCTAGAGATAAGAGTTTAGACACTAAGGGCACTACAAAAAACAACAATGATAGTTCCGACTACTCTCGAAAAGTAAAACAAATAATTAATCATATTGTTGGGCGGGTGGTCTAACGCATAGTATTCGCGTTCAATTTGGTCACCGTTGACACAGGGTTCGAATCTAGGTCAGCCCCGTTTTCCCCCAAATGCGTTTCTCCCATCAACTATCCACGCTGATGCGAGCGTTTTTTTCATTCTAATATTTAGTTCTCACCGGCACTTCCGGTCTTAATGTGGACTAGTGTTTATAGGTGTGTTGATGATATACACGTGCCACTCGTAATTACGTTAGACTATGTGTTTAGTAACATTGTTTGTTTATTTGTTTGTTCCGTTGTCACATTTGTAACTATTCCAGGAACTTCATTCGAGCACTAAACACTTGTCTGATTATTTAACGAAGACAGGAAGCATTGCGTTATGATATATAATCAAGGGGTGAACATCATGGGCGCCCACAGGAGGGGCCGGGGGAGCAATCTCCCCTGAGATTCTGAGGTTGTATATAGTAGCCTCGTGGCTTCTTTGGTGCTGACTGACAGCTCTCACAGCTGTCTTCTGACAGTCAACATTTAGGTATATACCTAAATGATGACTTTCAGAAGTGACAGCTGCTAAACACATGTTTTTGTAGATCATATAGTTCGGCGTAGGGATTCATAATTTGGTCTGGTAACTTTTCCAAGCTGTCAGCTGTGAGCTGTCAGTCAGCAACAAAGAAGCTATGGGGCTACTGTAATTATTAGCGCCAGACACCAGGGCCACCTGCTGACTTTAAGCCTGATATTTTGGCTCATGCGCGAGCCATTCTAGTATCATCTATCATTCAAATCATCCACCAATTAGTTTGGATAAATTTGAAACATTTTTCTTATGTTGTATCTTATTTTCAGGAGAAAAAGATTGCCTTAAAAAAGCACCTCCTCTCCTCCCCCTCGGTAAAAAATCCTGCAGATGCCCTTGGTGAACATGGTTCCTCTTTAATAGATGGACCGTAATCATTATAACTGTCCTAGACTTTATCTCGGGTGATAGTGGTTCATAGCTTGTCTTCAACAACAGCACACAAGACGCACTTAAGTGCGAGCAAAGACGCTTTATAACCGTTGACTTCACAAAATTCATTGTGTCATGACATTGAATGACATGACTGTCGAAATATTATTGACTTAAAAAATATTACAACACGTTGGGAAAAGTTGTATTTAATGTTTATCTTCTTTCAAGTCATCGTGCCAGAGATTTGCCATTCCTGACCTATAACTATGTATTTTTGAAGTTTTTGTACATCTTAAGAATTTTAATCTTTGTTACCTGCACCGGTGGTCAATCGATCTAAAACGTCAGTGTGTTAAACCGCTAGATTGTGGTTAATAGAGAGGTCAAAGTTTGACTCTCGGTGTGCATTTGGTGGGGGGGGGTCCCACCTATTACATATCACCTTGAGGCTTACAATCCTCCCTCAACGCCAATGTGGTTGCACTTCTTTTAAACTATTATAGTTAGCCACACCCTTAAGATTTTACTAAAATGGTGTAGTTGTCTTTTTAATTATTACGTTTATCTCCCTGGTTATCAATATTACTAAAGGATACTTGCCTATGGTGGTATTTGAGAGAAAATGCATCCACATTAGCATGTAAAGATGTTGGTAAAACTAACCACAGTACACCCAGTGAGATTCGAACATGCATAATATAGTTAGTACTAATTAAATATTATTTTTATCACCAGCAATCCGCTATCTATTGAAACTGACACCTTATACAGTGTAAACATTAAATAGTCTTCAAAAAGTATTAGTAAAAATAATGCCTCTTTATTAAATACGTAACTCGAAATAAAACAATATTTTGCTTGCTAACGCGCAGTTCAACTCTTAATTGCATAACTTGAAAGTGGCGATAAACATCCTGTTTGCTAATTACGCTAGATTATTTGTATTATTGTTGTTGTTTATGTTCAAATTGTATCCACTTCCGTGTGACATGTGGGAAGGAAGAACTACTGTCCAAGAACGAAGTCTCAATTCCGGTTAAGGGCGTGTAGGCTTAAGGATTTTTTTTAAAAAGTTATTTTTAACATTTCATATTTTTGTACGCAAACAAATTTATGTTTTAAAATACATTTCTGGGGATATTGGCTAACATTTTTATTGCAATACAAAAATACTACTATGGATTTTATTGAAGTTTCAATGATTAATTATTAATAGACAATGGATTTGGCCTATATGCCTTTTTTATTTGATTGTAATACAGACAGTTGAAATATATATATTTACTTAGCACCGCGTATTACTGTAAATATCCGCAGTGGAGGTGTACTGGTTTAAGGTCTGTGTTAACAAATTTTGATCTAAAATAAGCATTGTTGAGGACCTTCCTTAACATTTTCATTGCTATAATACAACATTAATGTATTAATTTAAATCCATTGTGGTATTACTAATAAATAGGGACCGGATTCGTAGGCACCAACAATGTTTAGAATAGGTATTAATAATATAGTATTTAGGCACCCAAATAGGCACTAAAGGGGAAAAAAGGGCACACAATAGGTAACCTAAAATTGATTTTAGTACAAGCTATTATTTAAAGTTTTTTTTAGCATGGAAGATTACCCGTTAGGATTCTACGCATATGCATTAATTACGCATGTTTGCTAGGGATGAGTAAGGTTTAATTTAAAGGAACTTTCACTGCATTCGCGTGGAGGGAAATTGGTAAAAAAAAAAACTCCCTC
>CABFVX010002743.1:36909-48648 GCA_902151425.1 Timema shepardi | reverse complement strand
TTTTTTTTTTTTTTTTTGTAATTTGATAAGCTTCGTTCTACTACACACAATGTCAAGGAGTAAAATTTAAAATTTTCCATTTCTGATAAGGTTAACTGTTTCTTTTGCACTTCCATGCTATTTCGGAAGAAAATCCCTTTCGTAGGGGAAAAAAAGAGGTAGGATAAAGCCGAAATAGGCTCTTATTCATAAAATAAGTTAAAACAAACATAATAGGCAATCATATGTACTATAAAATTAATATATTTTACTCGTAATAACATTAAATGCATGTAAATATATTTTTCAACCCGCCTCGGGTACGTAGTTAGCTAAAACGTTAGTTTCTTGTTGAGTTAGACTGCCCAGGATGGGGATATCAAGGGTCGAATCTCGCTCGGGTGATATTGTATGTTTTTTCCTAAATTGTATTCCACACTCCCTCCACGAAAATATAGGTTCACTTCCTCTAAATTCAACCTTTCCACTTCCTAAACTATTAGCACAATTAGTAGGCTACTTAAACGTATAGCCCGAACGGGTAGTAAGACGTGGTGCTAAAAAAAACTCAAATTAACTTAGATCAAAACCTATAACTTAATATTAATAGCACCCGCCTCGGTGGTGTAGTTGGCTAACGCGCTAGTCGTGTTGAGCTCGACTGACGAGGACGGGAAGATCGAGGTTCGAAGCTCGGTCGGGTGAACTTTTTTTTTCCTAAATGGTTTTCCACTCTCCCTCCACGCAAATGCGGGCTCACTTCCTCTATTTCAACCTTCTAAATTCTTAATCCATTAGCGTAATTAGTACTTAAAGCGTATAACCCGAACGGGTAGTAAGACGTGGTGCTAAATAATAATATTAATAGCAACAGTTTCGTAAGACTGCACCACTACATTTATATACTGAAACATTTTATATTTTAAATATTATATATTGGTGACCTGGTGGTAAGGTGTCGAACTGTGTCCGGGGTTCAACCCTCGGTCCTGGCACAGATTTATCCGATTGCCAAGCCTTTCCTTCACCTCTGACAAGACGTGTATTAATCTCAACTTGTGAAAGTGTGGAATGCCGGGCCTCCACCGTGGTTCGGATCCCACGTTAAATTGTAGGTCCTCAATTTCATCTCACAATCACCGTCAGAATTCTTGGCTACGGGTCCAGTGGTCCCGGGTTCGATCCTCTGCACTTTCAGATTCTTCTGTGAATCAGTGGAACGAGGTCAACTCAGCCTCGTGTGAATAAATGAGGAGCTACTTGGATGGAAAAAAAAGTAGCGGCTACGGTCAGGAAAACTGAGATTAATGCCTGGAGGGTTCGTTGTACTGATCACATGACAACCTCTATCCTCAAATTTTAGCACTATCTTAGCCAGAATACGGCGGTTGCTTGGTCGGTATAGCTCCCTTATGTGCTGACGTCATAGAGCTCAGTTCAGGACCGAACCAGGGTCTTTTATATAATCCTTATACATTAGATGGGGTAAGGGGAGTGGGGTTGGACAAGAATTTAGAAATTACTTAATTTCGATCTCTATTGAGTAAAACTATTTGAACAGAATTCAATAACTTTACCCAAACAGACACGAAAGTAAATAGTATAATAATAATAATTATTATTATAAGCACCGCGTCTTACTACCCGTTCGGGTTATACGCACTTACGCTAATGTGTAATGGTAGGGTGATTGTGAGATGAAATGAAGGACCTACAGTTTAATGTGGAATCCGAACCACGGTGGAGGCCTGGCATTCCTCACATTCACAAGATGTCTTGTCAGAGGCGAAGGAAGGGTTTGGTAATCAGATAAATCTTTGCCAGGACCGAGGATTGAACCCCGGCCGCCAGCATAGAAGTTTGACACCTTACCCCTTGACCGCCAGGTCACCAATATAATAATTAACCCCCCCTACCCCTCATGTTCACTTAGAAAAATACTTTCGAATAAATCAACAAAAATTTTAATCATTTAGGCTCGTTTTATGTATCGCTCTAATGGATTATTATTATTATTCCTAGTTTTGCGCTTGTTTAGAGCCTATTAAGATTAATTCAAATTGTCTCTACAGAATTGCTTTTAACAGTTTTAAATCAGGAAGAGGTAAATTTACAATGTAATGAACAATGGTAGCTTGAACAATAATTTCGTGATCTATAACAATTAAAATATATTATTATTGTTGTGTTGTTTAGAAGAAAAACTTTTTCCTCCTATTTTTATAACCAACCTTGATGTTTCAATAAAGTTTTATTAGCTCATTTTGATTTCACTCTTAAATACTACGAAATAGAAATAAACTTAATTTGAATTTACACAAATTTACTGGTTGAAAGACTGTATCGAGAAGGAGTGTTTTGGGGGTTCAAATCCCCTCCCCCCCTTCCACATGTATCTGAAATCTTCAATAAATAGACTACTAGCTTAATGGATTCTTAAAAAATTCACCACACCTACAACCACAATTATGTTTTTAATTGAATCTTTAAAATCTGTTGCCGAGAGCTAAGTGGGAACCTTAAAGTAGAAATTTCAAGTTTCCGTAGCCAGGGGCTAGGGTGATTACGGTGATGAATGATTCGGTGAGGGTGTTTTGCCTTTTATATTTAGGTCTATAGATTTTAAGGCTATTTGTCACAGTTACGTTTATCTTTAAAACTCCACAATCCATGCACTTATGTTAGCACAACTCTTTCAAACAAGTATACATTTTTTTTAAAATATAATAATTAATAATAATAATAATATTTAGCACCGCGTCTCACTACCTGTTCGGGTTATACGCTTTAAGTACTAATTATTCTAATGGATTAGGAATTGGAAATGTTGAATTAGATGAAGTGAACCCACATTTGCGCGAAGGGAGAGTGGAAAACCATTTAGGAAAAACCACCCCCAGTTCACCCGACCAAGATTAGAACCTCGATCTCCCCGTCCTCAGTAGTAGAGCTCAACACGACAAGCGCGTTAGCCAACTACGCCACAGAGGCGGGTGATATATAATAATTAGTGGCAAACTATCACCAAGGTAATTTTTAACATACACGAAATAAAGAGAGAAAATTACGTCGGTGTATAAAATGGCAATTAAGCTCATGGTATGAAACTTGATAACTAGAAAATATACTCAAAACGAGGTTCACGCCCTATTGTTAGGACAACTTTATGTTTGCTATAAAGACAGGCCAACGTCGTTTTACGGTTGCGTACAAATAAATACAACACATAAAAATACTTGCTTGCACTAATGCCAGATAAAAATAACATGCCAGGGGGATTAAGCGCGTACATCTCTTAACAGTTGGTAATAGTTCGCCGGTCTTGAGGTGGGAATGTAAGAAACTCAAGAAAAGGCCAGTATCTTTGCAGTTTTTGTATAAAAACTTTTTTTTTGCCAAAATAAACCACATATTGCATCAATACAACAAGAGATATTAATTTTCTTCACATGGTGATCTTAACAGCTATTGAATATCTATCAAGAGTGTCCTGGAATTCAATGACGACATTTTCTCTTCATTTTAAAAGGTTTCTCATCTAATGCCGCTATGCTTATGACAGATATTTAACTTACAGTTGATATCAACATGGGAAGAAAATTAAACTATATTTTTCTACTGGAGAAATATTTTATTTGTTTTGGCCAAATCGTTTTGCTATCAAAACTGAAGAAAAAAAATCACTGGCCTTGACTCGCGTTTCTTACACCTCCACTTTAAAAGTGAAACTTGCAGAACACATTACTGTAAGAATAATAACGTGGAAAATACTCCTAGATCACATACATTTTTGAGCTGTCAAATTAGTTTCTTCCTATAATAAGCTGACTTTATTATAAGACTAGTGTAGATTTAAAACAAAATTTCTATCAATCAAATTATCAAATAATTATTATCCTTTATTTTGAATTATTAATAACGATTTTTTTGTCCTATCAGGAACGTATCCATGGTTGCGGCTCGTGGGGGTGAAGACCCTCCCCCTCGCTTCCCCCAAAATCTAAACAAAAGCTAACAATTATTATAAAAAGATAGTAGTAATAAATTTCTAACCCAGAAATTTAATAGTAATTAATTTCAGTTTCACTTTCTTAGCCGGACTAAACATCGTAAATAATAAGATGCAATATATTCATGGATTCATCCGTACACGGAGATAAAATTATGTCAAAACTTCGTAAAATATATATATTACAGTTGGCCTATGCTTGCATTTACTAATAATTAATATACTTTTATGAATTTTAATAGAAAATATATTAAGTTAGTTTTATGAAAACGTGTGTAAAATTAGTATATTTTTTTATTAAATTGATTAAATATATATCAATTATTAGTGGATGCAAGAATGGGTCTACTTCAATATATTTTGAACTAAGTTTTGATATATTTACTCTCCGTGGAGGTCAGATTCGTCCGCTTGAGGAGGTTGAATTTATAAGAAGTCTACCCATATTTGCGTGAAGGCAGAGTTTAAAACCACATAGGCAAAAACACCCTCAGTAAACTCGACCGGGATCCAAAACACAATCTCCCCTTTCATCGGCAGGCCAATCTATTGTGAGAATAATGTCTTAGATCACGTGGCCACCAAAGCGGGCTACAAATAGCTAACCTATATCAAAATATCTATACTATACAACTAACAAATATGTTGTTTTAAAACAAGGCACACTCTTTGAAAAGTAAAACAATCCCAAAATAATTAAGTGAAAAAAATATCTATTTGAAAGCTAATTTTGTTTTCGAAGAACTGAGTCCTTTCCATGAAAATATAGAGAAAGAAGTAAATTTATTTTATTTTGTGTGTACTCTTAAGACTCTATGAGAAGACCAAGGGTCTTTAAACCCGGTAAAAAATAAATGGATACCATTAGAATTATTATCTGCCTCTTTTTTTTATGAGTCTTCTTTCTTCTCTGTCTTTCCCTTTGTTTGAGTTATAGTTTAAAAATACACTATCATTTTAATGAAGGCGCTTCTTTCTGTATGAAACTACTACCGAGTTAAAATAAAACGTACTGTATGCAAATACAAGACAACAATATATATGAGAGTGTGAGAATGCGAGAGAATGTGAGAGTTCGGGATAATGTGAGAATGCGAGAGAATGTGAAAGAATGCTAGAGGGTTAGAGAATGTGGGAGACTGGTAGAAAGGGGTAATGACAGAGTGTATGAGAGAAAGTTTGTGGGAATGAGAGAGTGTATGAGAGAAAGTGTGTGGGAATGAGAGAGTGCATGAGAGAAAGTGTGTGGGAATGAGAAAGTGCATGAGAGAAAGTGTGTGGGAATGAGAGAGTGTATTAGAGAAAATGTGTGGGATTGAGAAAGTGTATGAGAGAAAGTGTGTGGGAATGAGAGTGTATGAGAGAAAGTGTGTGGGAATGAGAGTGTATTGAGAGAAAGTGTGTGGGAATGAGAGAGTGTATGAGAGAAAGTGTGTGGGAATGAGAGAGTGTATGAGAGAAAGTGTGTGGGAATGAAAGAGTGTATGAGAGAAAGTGTGTGGGAATGAGAGAGGGAATGAGAGAGGGTATGAGAGAAAGTGTGTGGGAATGAAAGAGTGTATGAGAGAAAGTGTGTGGGAATGAGAGAATTTTATAGAGTGTGGGAGTGTGGAAGACTGTGAGGGGGGAATGAGAGAGAGTGTGAGAGAAAGTGTGTGGGAATGAGAGAGTGTATGAGAGAAAGTGTGTGGGAATGAGAGAGTGTATTAGAGAAAATGTGTGGGAATGAGAAAGTGTATGAGAGAAAGTGTGTGGGAATGAGAGTGTATGAGAGAAAGTGTGTGGGAATGAGAGAGTGTATGAGAGAAAGTGTGTGGGAATGCGAGAATGTTATAGAGTGTGGGAGTGTGGAAGACTGTGAGGGGGGAATGAGAGAGAGTGTGAGAGAAAGTGTGTGGGAATGAGAGTGTATGAGAGAAAGTGTGTGGGAATGCGAGAATGTTATAGAGTGTGGGAGTGTGGAAGACTGTGAGGGGGGAATGAGAGAGAGTGTGAGAGTGTGAGACTGAGAAAAAAAAATTATAAGCGGAAGAGTGTTACCTAAAACAATACAACATATCAATCAAATTTTATTTTAAGTAATTTTATATTTATTTTGATCCAAAATATACTGTTTAATTGAAGGTACATTTTAATTATTATTATCGTGTATGCCCAAATTTATTATATTTTGTTCATAAAGGGTATAAACAAAATACAGACATAAACCCAAATAGCATAATTAAGGGGATCAACGATGTTTAAAAAAACTCGCGAAGAACTAGGGTTATTCAAGCGCTTAACTAACTCAAAATTCAGGTCATAAACGCGTGATACCGCATTCGTATTGAACCCCGAGCCACTCATATATCCCTTGTCTTCTGAACTCATAAAGACTAGATCCTATTGCAGGAGTTTGTTCAGCGTCAGTGAGATCGACTGGTGTGCCCAAATCAATCCTGTGAAGTCGGGCTTTATTTAGAATCCCGGCTGGTTTTATAGAGTAGACGAGTTTTTTACATAATATCGCTATCACTGTGGTTTTCCGATTCTCTCTCTAAGCTCCTTACAAATAATCTTTGCGTTAAAAGTACTTTTTTTACTAATTTTTTATTTATTTATATTCAAAATTAGACTAGATCTACTTTTATACTTAGTTTTATTAAAATTAGACTATTTTTTAAAACTTACTTTGAATGAACCATTTATATAAAAGTGTATCATAACACATTGAAATGATTCCTTTATAGCGGTACTGGGGTTCATTTCCTAGATTTCATATTTGCAATATTGAAAAGTTATAAAGTCTTCTTTGAGAGTTTTGGGATTCTATTAATTGGGGGAGGGAGCGGAGGGTGAGTGGAGTAAATATAGTTATATTTTGATCTTCATTGCTACTCCCAAATATTTCAAATAGTTTTAACGAAGGCTCAAAATATGTGAAATAAAACTATTGTATAAATGAAGATGTTTTTGATATATGAGTTACTAATTGATAATTAAAAAGTTTACTAACCTCTTCAGTGTAAGAACGGTCTAAGGCACAACTCTCGTGTCAGACTGGCTTGCTGATGACGGGGAGATCAAAGTTCGAATCCCGGTCGGGTGTACTGGAGGGTGGTTACGGACTACCACTCTCCTTCCACGCAAATGCAGGTGGATTAATTCTATAAAAATTATTCCTTCCTCATCCCTAGCCCAATATAGTAATTATCATATATACGTACAACCTGAGCAGGTAGTAAGACCAGTGGCGTGTCGGGCAGTGTTGCCAGGCTACACAAAGCCGCACCTCACCGGCGCGGACGAATCGTCGAAAGAGCACTGCTCGGTGCGGACCGTGTGGCCACCTACCACCGGAAATAAATGTTCGGGAGCTTCCGAAATTTGTTTTTATGTTAACCACTAAGTATTGTAAGGATTGGCGAAACAGTGATTTTATGATATCAGTGATCACAATTACCTTGATTTTAAAAGATCGGTGATTTATTTATACCAGTGATTATTCACAGTGATTGGCAGTCACTGTGTCAGCACTTGTAAAACTAGCATTTCTTTCACAGCCGTTGCACGTGTGACGCTGTAGTCATTGTTTCCGACATTACGTACAAGATAAACAATATTATATTCAAGTGGCCTGGTGGTCTAGAGGTAAGGTGTCGGACATCTCTGCTGGGAGTCCGGGGTTCAATCCTATGTCCCGGCTCAGATTTATCTGATTACCAAACCCTTCCTTCACCTCTGACAAGACGTGTATTAATCACATCTTGTGAATGTGTGGAAAGCTAGACCTCCACCGTGGTTCGGATACCACGTTAAACTGTAGGTCCTCATTTCATCTCACAATCACCCTACAATTACACATTAGCGTAAGTGCGTACAACCCGAACGGGTAGTAAGACGTGGTACTAATAATAATAATAATAATAATAATAATAATAATAATATATAAAACATTCCCCTCATTAGATCACTCCTCGAGTAGTTATCGATAAGAATACATTCCCGTGTAAGGGTAAGGCATGAAGAGCAGAGCATATGTTTTATTGGTAAAATAGGGTTAAAGTGGGTTAAAACACATCACAGGTATAGTTTTAACACGTTCTGCTCACATTGCAACATTCCACGAGTAAGATGCGTTGATAAAAATAAATGAAAGGTACAGTAGCCCCCATGACTTCTTTGGTGCTGACTGATAGCTCACAGCTGACGGCTTTGAAAAGTTACCAGACTAAATTATATATCCCTACGCTGAATCTACAAAACATGTGTTTAGCATTTGTCACTTCTGAGGTCTAAATTTAGGTATATACCTAAATGATGACTGTCAGCTGTGAGCTGTCAGTCAGCACCAAAGAAGCCATGAGGCTACTGTATATTGTTATTCACATTAAAAGTTTTCTTAAGATTTTCTATTTTATAAAAACTCTTCCGCTTCTCTTCCCATAAAAAAAAGCTTTGAAACATTATACGTCCACCCTCACCCACCCAACCCAAAGTATACTTAGATGTAGGGACTTGTAACTTGACCTTGATCTGGGCTAACATGATGAAAAGTAATTTATCAAATATATTCTTTAATCTGAGCAACATATATCAAATATGATTTCTCATATTATTTTACCGAACAGAATTGTCCATTATCAGCTCTTTCTTTTCAAACAATTTTTTTATTTTTAAGTTCAATGAAACGTATTAAATATTTACAATCTAGATTAGGTGCATTTTAGTAGGCACTCAGCCTGGACATTAAATACTTTGGTATGCATTAAAATATAATTTTAAAATGCCGTGAATGATGTTTCAACTTTTGAAGAGCGCCATTATATTTACGGCATATTAAAACTACCATTAAATAATTGAATAAATCATAAAAAGATAAAAAGCTCTTTAAAACCTTTTAAAGCTCACTTGATTTTTAGAAGATTAATTTTGGCTAAATTACAGGTATTGGTGACCACGTAGGCTAAGGCGATTAACTCTCATTGCATTTTGTCATTTTTAATGGTGAGGTTAATTTCGGTATTGTTTTCTACGTGTGATTTTTTTTTTCAATATGATTTTCCTTTCCTATCACGTGCTAATGTGGTTACGTTTTAAAATCCTCCATATTCCTGGTTATTAATCCTTAGTTTTAAAGGTTTTTTATAAACATATAAACATATAAACATAATATTTTATAATTTTAATTTACTAATAAGAAGCAGTGACACTAAACCGTCCTTAATAGAGGCTTATATTTGTAAATTGTAGATTAGTTTATTGTAGTTTATAAAAAAAATCGCGGCTTTTTGAAGAGATAAAGTATTTTGATCGTCGAAAATATTAAATTTGATTGGTTTTGATGGAAGTTAACGTTGATTACACCCTGAACCCGAAAAAGTAATTTTCACTGTCATCACACCCTGAACCCGAAAAAGTCGTTTTCACTATCATCACACCCTGAACCCGAATTTTTTTTCACGATCATCACACTTTGAACCCGAAAAAGTTATTTTCACTATCGTCACACCCTGAACCCGAAAATTTGCTTCCACGACCATAACAACCTGAACCCAAAAATTTGTTTTCACGATCATCACACTTTGAACCCGAAATTTGTTTTCATGATCCTCACACTCTGAACCCGAAAAAGTTATTTTCACTATCATCATACCCTGAGCCCGAAAATTGTTTTCACGATCATAACAACCTGAACCCGAAAATTTGTTTTCACGATCATAACAACCTGAACCCGAAAATTTGTTTTCACGATCATAACAACATGAACCCTAGAATTTGTTTTCACGATCATAACAACCTGAACCCGAAAATTTGTTTTCACGATCATAACAACCTGAACCCTAGAATTTGTTTTCCCTATCATCACACCCTGAACCCGAATTTTTTTTTCCACGATCATAACAACTTGAACCCAAAAATTTGTTTTCACGATAATCACACTTTGAACCCGAAAATTTGTTATCATGATCATCACACCCTGAATCTGAAAAAGTGGTTTTGCTGATTCCGTGTATGTGTTTGTATCTTAGCCTAGAGCAGAAACCATTTTACCTATTGGGATAAAACTTTGTATCTAGAGGTTTTAATAGAAGAGTACTCTGGCAACAGACCAGACCGCTAATGATGGGGGTTCGAATATCGCTCGGGTGTACTGAGGGTGATTTTTAAAAAACAGTCATCTATTCTTCCTTCACGCAAATGTGGGTACACTTACTAAATATAATCTTCCTAATCCCTAAAAGCATTGGCGTAATTAGTACATAGCGTATAAACCGAGCGGGTAGTAAGACATGGTGCTAAATAAAAAATAAAAATAGGATCATTAATTACGCCTCTCTTTCCCCCCTCCGTTTTCACGACCAAGTGGTAGTAGAAGACCATTCGCTTTGCTCGTTGGGGATTCCGCCCCCAAACCCCCAATGGGTTTTCTTTGCAAGTGGATGTAAACTAATGTAATTCCAGATCCGTTTTTTTTATATGTCTTACCGTTTAGCCACAAGAGACTTCCAAAGAAAGGTCCGCACCGACTATAAAGTGGCTCCGACATTTTGAATTTTTTTCGGTGGTTAAAAATTACAATTTTTAATTTTTTTAGAATTTTCCCGTCGGTTACAGGCTAAAATCAATAAGGTTGCCAAATTTCAAGTTTCTATCTCATCTGGAAATGCGTAAACATTAATGTGAGTGAGTCAGCCGTGTGGCTTTGTAGTATTACAATGCAGGCCTAGGAAGACTTTAGAGCCCAATAATACAGGTACTAGGCATAACTGAATTTTTGAATGTTTGTATAAATAGTTTGTCGACGTATTGATTTCAGTACATTGATAATTTACTTATTTCTAGTGCTAGATTAGAGTGTCTAGTGAAAACTATTTTGTGTTATGATGTTGTATTGTGTTATGAGACAGCCTTGTGTTTATAAAATGTACTTTAGATGGCAAACTTCAAGATCTATTTTTTCAGTTAATTGTTAAAACAGGTGGAACCAAATTATTTGTAATATTTCTATCCAAGTGTTTTAATAATCATATTTTTAATATAGCTATCATCGGTTTGGAAATTGGCACATTCCAAGGTAGAAGAGGATTACCTTTTCTAGTAATTACGAGTGCCCTATTAGAGTTAAACTTTTAATTGTGGCTCTAGAGAACCTATAGCAATTATTTATCTCGTCCTCCCTTTTCTTGCCAGGAAAGGAGCAGGAATTGTAATAATCATCCCCCTAGGAAGTATCATTAAAGTTAAGGTTAGGATAGAATGGTACACGAGCTTTAAGGTCCGTATTACCCTCCTCGGTGGTCACATGGTCCAAGGCGCTACACTAGCAGTAAACTAGACTGCGGATGACGGGGAGATAGAGGTTTGAATCTCGGTTGGGTGCACTGCGGGTGGTTTTACCAAAATGGTTTTCCAATCTCCCACCACACAAATGCGGGTATACTTCTCATAAAAATAATCTTCATCGTATCTAAAACCATTAACCTAATTAGTAAATAGGCGTATAACCCGAACAGGTAGTAAGACGTAGTGCTAGAAAAAAAAGTAAGTATTTTCACAATTTTTTTTATAAAGAAATCAGTTTTTGTCAAAAATAAAATAAAATTTCATAGCAGTTTTTTTTATCAAAGTGTCTTACTACCTGTTCAGGTTATACGCATGTGCGATAACATCTCTACTGGGGTAGGGATGAGGAAGGAAGTATTTCAGAGGTAATCTACCCGCATTTGCGCGGAACGAGTGTGGGAAACCATTTAGGAAACCCCCCCCCC
>CABFVX010002743.1:0-35843 GCA_902151425.1 Timema shepardi | reverse complement strand
ATCTTGTGAATGTGGGGAATACCAGGTCTCCACCGTGGTTCGGATTCCACGTTAAACTGTAGGTCCACCATTTCATCTCACAATCACCCTACCATTACACATTAGCGTGAGTGCGTATAACCCGAACGGGTAGTAAGACGTGGTGATAATAATAATAATAATAATGGGACCGAATTTGCGTGGAGGAAGGGTGGAAAATATTTTTTGAAAAAAACTACACTCAGTACACCCGACCTAGATTCGAATATCAATCTCCCCGTCATTACTGGTCTAGTCTACTACGAGAATAGCGCATTAGACCATACGTCTACCGAAGCGGGTTCGGGTCTACTAAGGGTTATTTTTTCCTAAATGATTTTCCATCCTTTCTCCACGCCAATATGAGTTGATTACCAATAAAATGATCCTTCCTCATCCCTACCTTATCAGAGTAACTTTTTTTTATCACCACGTCTTACCACCTGTTCGGGTTATACGCCTATGCACGAATTAAAATAAAGAGTTCGGAACTAGGAAGGTTTGATATAGAGGAAATGTACCTGAATTTGCGTGGAGGGAGAGTTGAAACCCATTTAGGAAAAAAAACTCAGTGCAACCGACCAGGATTGAACCCCAATTTCTCCATCTTCGTCAGTCTAGTCCAATACGAGAGTATTGCGATAGAGTATTAAATATGCGTATGACCTGAGCAGAATATTAAGACGAGGTGGTAAAAAAAAAGTTTTTTTTGTTACTCGAAACTTATTATAGTAAACTGACAGCTCCACCATGAAGTGTTGCTAAGGGACCAACTTACCATTCGTCTAGGTCGAGGGAGGGGCGTGTAAGAGGGGGGACACACACACACAACAGTGCTGCCTGACTAACCTCAGCGCGCCGGGCAGATAACCTTGACGGTGAATCCCCCACGCGTGCTGGTTACGCGTTATCACACGCACTTTTGCATAATGCACGCGGTGCATCAGCGTACCAACTCTCCCTACGGGTGCAAGTGCAACTGGCAACAGCAGAACTTGATGATGCCGTCCCAGTTTCCTCTTATCTCACTCACCTTATGGGAACATTCGGGTACTATCACGTACACGAGTAGTTTACGTCTCGCCCGCACCTGTGGGAACACGAGCACACACACACACAAATGTATCAGTGTCATCTCTGTCTGATTTGCTGAAGGTGACTTGGAGGTTGGGATTCGAATCCAAGCTGGATTTATTATTTATTTCACCATGTTTCACTAACCATTAAGGTTATAACACTTATATTAATAATTGCGCTAATATGGTAGGAATTAGTCAGATATTTATAGTAAATGTACCCGCATTTGCGTGTGGGTGAGTGGGAAATCATTTAGGGGAAAAAAATCCATCCTCAATACACCCGAATGGCCGTCATCGGTACGAGAATGATGTTTTACGCAAGCGATAAGCCCCTTAGACAATCTGTTTCGGTGGTCGCATGGTCTAAGGCGTAACTATTGGGTTAACTCAGATTGCCGATGAGAAAGAGATCAGGTTAATCCCGGTCTGTTGTACTGAAGGTTTAAAAAAATGGTTTTCCACTCACTTTTCGACGAAAATGCGGGTTCATTTACTCTAAATTCAACCTTACTCATCATTACTCACTAGCGTAAATAGTACATATACGTATAACCTGAAAAGGTAGTTAAGGTTCAATTGAACAGGGCGAGCGAGATCGCTAGCTACTCGCTGGCTTGTAAGTTGTAAGCTCGTGCGCGGGTAAAACTTGCTCTAACAAGCTCAGCGAGTGTCGATCACACTGAGCTACCAAACTCGCCCACTCGCTCAGTAGGATTGTTTCTGGCAAGTTGTTTTCCTTGTTAATCAAAATATCTGGAATGAAGTGGAACAGCAACAATATCGTAGACTTTTTGTGAATCTATGAACAATATCCTGTGCTGAGGAATATCAAACATCGTGATTATATCAATGTGAATCTTAGGGATGTGGTTTTTAAAAACATGTGTGAAGAGATTGAAAAAGAAGGTTTGCTCAAGGGGGTGAACGAAAAGCAGCTCAAAGCAAAAATTAAAATTTTGAAAGACGTCTACCGACAAGAACTAGCAAAAATAGAAAGAAGCAGAAAAAGTAATATAAGGGCAACAATAACAATTCCCGCACGAACCACTTTCTCTAGACATTTCGGATAATACTAGTTTACTATCTGCACTTATTACACATGGCGAGTTTACTAGCCAGAGAGTAAACTAGCTAGCGGCGAGTTTACTAGCCAGATAGCAAACTAGCTAGTCAGTAGTGTGTAAGTCGCCCGGTGTTAAACTTTACTCGCTGGGGGAGAGCTAGCGACGAGTTTACTAGCCAGAGAGTAAACTAGCTAGCGACGAGTTTATTAGCCAGAGAGTAAACTAGCTAGCGACGAGACGGCGCTATTACATTTGGCGAGTTTAATAGCAGAGAGTAAATTCGCTGGCGAGTAGCTAATAATCTTGTCCTGTGTAATCGACCTTTTAGCTGCGGTACTATAAATAAATGCAACAAAGTCGATCCCAATCGACCTGTCCATTATATTGCAGCAATTTTCAGTAGATAATTTAATCAAACTACATCTTCATTAAAGTTGATCTTTAAGTCATCTAAGACTCGCAAATAGGTCAAGTACTTTCAAATATTATTAGAGTATAACAGAAATAACTTCAATCAGTCATAATCAGTAAAGTTTTAAGGAAATTAAATACGAAAATATATATATTTTCTCGATGGGTGAGGATATACAGGTTTGAGGAAATATTTATTATTATTAGCACCGCGTCTTACTACCCGTTCGGGTTATACGCACTTGCGCTAATGTGTAATGGTAGGGTGATTGTGAGATGAAATGAAGGACCTACAGTTTAACGTTGAATCCGAACCACGGTGGAGGCCTGGCATTCCTCACATTCACAAGATGTCTTGTCAGAGGTGAAGGAAGGGTTTGGTAATCAGATACATCTTTGCCGGGACCGAGGATTGAACCCCGGCCGCCAGCATAGAAGTCTGACACCTTACCCCTAGATCACCAGGTCACCGAGGAAATATTGAATTTAAGAAATAAATAAAAGATGTAGTGATAAAAAATATATAGGAATAGTAGAGGGGACCTTTGATATGTTTGTTAGTCGATTGAGAACCAAAAAGTTTGCCGACTCCTTTCCTAGACTATTCTACCACCCAAGTTGGTCCGGGCGGATGAACTGAGGTGGTTTCTCGAAAATGTGATTACAATTTCCTATAAAATGTACCTTTATTTCATCTATCTTGCTTCTTTGTCATAGGTAGTAGGACGGGGTGCTTCCAAAAACTATCGCTCTTCGTCATGAAATTCTTGTTTTAAATATTTCTATAAGGCCTCTTTTGGGAGAAAGGGGGTGAGGGGTACCTCGATGCACCCAACCCGCTTTCGAACTGCGACCAACAAATTAAAATAAAATACAAGACTGACGCTTTTTTCCCTCTATAACTGCCGACGGGTGATTTAATCCAATCGCAAATAAACGTGTGGGAATGATCTTGCTAAAAAGAATTAGTTTTGTGTGTGACTGTACGCGCGTTGAACCAAAAAAGCTGAGTCATCGAGGCGGTTCATAATGTGAGAACGTTAGCGGTTCTCACACTCTTGTTTATTAGCCAAGTGTAGGTTCAGTTCAATAACAATTTACTTTTTATTTTGAGGTATTTAACTTACACTTTCCAAACACGAGGCTTTATCCGACACACTTAACCTTATCTAAGACTGCTCCAAACCACTTCGTTGTTCCCGTGGTCTAACGCGCTACTCTCATGTTGGACAAGACTGTATATTGTGAGCCTGACGCCTTAGGCTTCATCAATACTCAATAGTAATACCTTAAAATGATATAGTAATTTTACTTTACCATAATTATATGTTTTAAATTATTCGGACATAAAGTTTTAAATGATGGACTATATTCCTGTACTACAAGTCAATTATTTCTAAAATCCACATTTATTTGTAGAAATGCTCTTTTGCAAGTGTACTAGAATATATCTACGTGGGAGAGGTTAGTGGTGTTTCATTGAGTTTTTAACACTTTTTGTTGTTGTCGATAAACAATTATTTGAACTCCCTGGATTAACAAACTTTTGTTCTAAAGCAACTATTATTCGGAACCTTCTTTAAGATTATCAATGATTTGTAAAACATTACTAATAATATATTTGTTTAAGTTAAGTATAACTTTAATAAATACGTTGAAATTTTTTTCTTAGCACTGAAAATATTAAGGAAATATTTCAATAATATTTTGTTAAGGAAAAAAGTTGGTTTATCAAGAGATGATCAAATAGTTTCTCCAATTAAACCATATTCAAAAATCATCCTAAAACCTCGCTTAGCCCACTACTTTAAATACATGTTGTTTTTCCACCCATAAGCTTTCATCGTTTTATAAGAGGGTTTTTGGTGACCTGGCGGTCTAGGGGTAAGGTGTCAGAATTCTGTGCTGGCGGCTGGGGTTCAATCCTCGGTCCTGGCACAGATTTATCTGATTACCAAACCCTTCCTTCACCTCTGACAAGACATCTTGTGAATGTGGAGAATGCCAGGCCTCCACCGTGGCTCTGATTCCACGTTAAACTGTAGGTCCTTCATTTCATCTCACAATCACCCTATCATTACACATTAGCGTAAGTGCGTACAACCCGAACGGGTAGTAAGATGCGGTGCTAATAATAATAATACAAGAGGTTTAGATGTCTTTAGAAACGAGTGTAATTCATCCCACCTTCCAAGGGCCATAAAACCATTCAGTGTATACTCACGCGCGAGTCGTCTATCTGATGAATCGATCGAAGTGATTGAGTGACGTGTGACGTCACGTTAAGACAAGTATTCCCATTCAGTAGGTCATGCGGGTGGCCCCGTGGCGTTGATTCATACTGATCTTGAAAAAACACAGGTGTCAAAAGAATGTGCTTCGACGGCAATCCTTAACCTCGGCGTTTACGATCAGTTCAATAAACCGCATCAATGATGGTCGCATGGTCTAAAGCAGGGGTTCCCAAACTTTTTTAGATTTAAGGAGCCCTTGTATCAGAAAAAAAAAAACATGCTGGAGTCTTCATAAAAAAATGTTTACAATAATATTAATAACATTCAATAACGACAGTTAAATTTTATAGTAGCTCGCTTAGGTGGCCGCGTGGTCCAACGCGCTACTCTCGCGGTAGACTAGACTGCCCATGACTGGGAGATCGAGGTTTGAATCTGTCAGGTGTATTGAGGGTGGTTTTTACGAAATGTTTTTCCACTCTTCCTCTATAGAAATGAAAGTTCACTTAAAATATATGTATATATATAGCATCCCTAATCCCTAAAAATCATTTTCGTAATTAGTACATAAGCGTACAATCCGAATAGATAGTAAGACGTGGTAAAATAAAAAATAAAAAATAACAGTAATTTTGAGAAAATCCATCATTTTCAATTTTCAAACGAATCTAGACTTGGCTACCTTACTCTAGCTAAGTCCGAATCTAATCTCATGCTAAATTTATTTTACCATATAGAATATAAGTCAAATCCCATACTTAAAAAAATTAGATAAAATATTTTTTTCCACAAATAGGCTCGGGCTAGAATTGAATAATTTATTTTAGGTTTACTATGATTTTTTTCTTTTTTTTCTCAACTCGAATTTGTGTTGAATATTTAAGATCACTATGCTTTCTTAATCGTAATGTAATCTACTAATAGGTGGGCCTAGCTACTTTTTTTTAAATACAATATATTTACTGTCACAAACAACTGAAACCCGCGCCATGCTTTAACGACCTAGAACATTAATTTCTCTCTTCACTCTACCATGTCTCATGTCTGATTATATTTATTTGTTAAGTAGACTAACTATGAATTAAAAATCAGAACTTTTTGATCAATCTATTGAATCCGGATTTAAGATGTATTTAGATTCAGAAATTTTAATCCAATCCGAATCTTAACGGGTATTAAGATGTGGTGATTTTTTTTTAGAACAGACATAACATTTAACACCTGGCAGTTAATTCATAACTATGAGTCAACATCAGTCGTTAGAGAGGTTGGTGCGTTAATCAACATGACCAGGGTTCAAATCTCTGTCTAGGTGTCATTTTTCTATATTCATACAATCGCTCCATCAGATTTGTCAACTGAAAAGTAACCTGTTTGTTTGAACATTGTAACTCTCACTGTATTTTTACAATATTGGCCTATTACACCGCTTATTACTACCCATTCGGGTAATATACACGCTAATGTACGAATTACACTATTTGTTTTAGGGCTGAGAAAGGTTTAATTGAGATGAGATGTACCCACACTTGCGTGGAGAGTAAGTGGGAAGTAATTTAGGAAAAACTACTCTCGGTACATCCGACCGGGTTAGAACCACATTCTTCCCGTTTTCGGTAGTCACGTCTATTACGAGAGTAACTCCTTAGACCATGCGGTCATCTAAACGGGTTTCATTGTGATTCAATTCCCTTATCCTGGATACTTAAATTAGTCACAGATAGCCATAAAGTGCAGTAATCTAGGAAACAATTAAAATTAATAAATAACTACTGCGAATGAGAGAAATATATATAGGGGAGACTAAACTACAAATTAATAATAAAATGCATTCGGCATTTGTAGGGATCAAACCCAAGTCCTTCCCCAAGCTCGGGTCAATATGTTTAACTCCTTGGTTACGTGAACAGTCTATCCGATAGGGGCAGTAGTAAAAGGTCCAGCTTGGCTATATTTATATTTTAAATGTCTTTCCTGACACTGGGAGCAGCACTAATATAATTTTAGTTCCTCGTCCATATATATTTAAACTGCATTATTCATCCTCTTTCTTGTTTCAATATGATCTTTTTGAAGTGGAAATACACTTGGCATGAGCTCCAATGCTTCCAAAACAAATATATTTAGAATATAATTAAAAGTCGGATATAAACTGCTGTCTTCCTTTCAAATCCTAGCAATGAGGAGCACTTTTACAATTTTACGATAACTTTAAGTCGTTTTCCAAGAAGGCGTTTCTGAGAAGGTTTTTGAAATAGTTTTTCGGAGCAGGCAAATTAATGTCGCTTACAATATTGTGTGTGTGTGCGCGTGTGTGCGTGGTAAGAATATGTGTATGAATGTGTGTGTTGGGATAATAGGAATGGTGCGTATCCGGTTACAAACTACTCAGTAAAGTGAAGATAAAACTATGATAAAATAGCTATTCTATAATAAAAATGTCAGCCTTTAGTCCTTTTAGTTCCTCTGAGTATTTACGTGAGAGCTATCTCAAAACGAAAAAATCGCAATAATAATCTACACTAATATTATAAAGAGGAAATATTTGATTTTTTTGTTTGTTTGTAATGGATGAACTCAAAAACTACTGGACCGATTTTAAAAAAAAATTCACAGATATAAAGCTACATTATCAGCGAGTAACATAGGCTATATTTTATTTTGAAAAATTAATTTATTCCTCATAAAAATGTTGATAGTCACTCATATTTTATGGTAGAGTCTATGATGATTCTTCAATATGTGTGTTGAAAATAATAATGCGGGTGAGGGGGGGGGGGAGGTGGAAGGGTCTAGTGATCAATATTTATGAAAACATTGACTATAAAGAAAGGTCCAATTCTCGTAGGAAGAACCTTATCCAACGGGAAGAAATTTTTCCAGACCTAGGGTGTTATGTAAGAACGTTAGTGAATTATTAGGGGATTGATAGTGTGGTCCACCTTTTAACCTATGATGACGCAAAAGCAAACAAACCCACGTTAGTGTCCATTTAGCATCCACTTAGTCAAGCTCTTGTATATGTCCCCTAGTCGACCTCAGTAATCTTGGTGTAAAGTTCTCGCGTCAAGACCCAATGATTGTGGGTTCAAACCCAGCCGTAATCGACGTAATTTCTTGAGCGATAAAAATCCGTTGCACAACTTCCTTCCTAGGGGAAGTAAAGCCGTCGGTCCCACGTCCATTATGACATGTAAAATAAATATGGAAGGAATATGAAAAATACCTTACCCCGGCAAAATTGGTAGACGCTTTCGCTTATAGAAATTCTCATGTGCTGATAAAATCAGTCAGTTCAGAAATAAAACTTTAAATAACTCAAATAAATTTTAGATTTACCTTCACGTATGTATACGTTAGATCGTGTGATATAGAGCTATCACTTTTGATAGATATCGCCCAATACCTGTAAAATGATACTAATGTTACAGTAACATTGGTGACCTGGTGGTCTAGGGTTAAAGAGTTGGACTTTTATGTTGGAGGTCCGGGATTCATTCCTCGGTCCCGGCACAAATTTATATGATTAGTAAACCCTTCCTTCATCTCCGACAATACGTGTATTAATCACAACTTGTGAATGTGTGGAATGCCAGGCCTCCACCGTGGTTCGGATCCCACGTTAAACTTTAGCTCCTCCATTTCATTTCACAACCACGCACCATTACATATTAGCGTAAGTGCATATATCCCGAACGGGTAGTAAGACACGGTGCTAATAGCTAATGCTAGTAATG
Source organism: Timema shepardi (assembly GCA_902151425.1). NCBI lineage: Eukaryota > Metazoa > Arthropoda > Insecta > Phasmatodea > Timematidae > Timema > Timema shepardi. Next base: position 27,300 of record CABFVX010002743.1, on the reverse strand, counting down.
ATAATGATGATAATGATTATAATATAGTAACCTCTTATTAATGTTGACCACAATTAAATGTGTTTGTATTTTCTCAAAAGTCCCTTCATAGCGGGATCATACTATATTTTAATGTTTCTGTCGCGATATTGTTGTTGAACAGTCTTCAGCGTAAGATACAAATAAAGCCGTGGCGCCGCGCGCGTGAAATGTGTCTATAAAGAAACATTCTCTGGGGAATGTAGGAAGTATTTAGTAATGTAACGCGGACGTGGAATGTATTACGGAAGGAACACATGGCCATAAGCCTACATATTTCGCACACACTTGAGGAAGTGTTCCGAGTTTTAAATTGGGTAGAAAGACTTGAAGAGAACAGGGATTTACAAACTTTAGTTCGCAGCTCAACATGTTGTTTTTTTCTCCGGCATCGCGTCGTATTATACGTTTGGGTTATACACATGTATATGCTAACTACGCCAATGTGTTAGGAATGAGGAAGGCTGAATTTAAGAGGCAGTTTAAGCGCAATCGTATGTAGAGAAAGGGAGAGGGGAAAACCATTTTTTTTAAACAATATACTAACCGGGATTAGAGCCCCGAACTCCCCATAATCGGCAACTTTACTTCCCATCTGAGGGAAGTTGTGCTAGGGATTTATATCACCTGGGTTGGGCTTGAACTCGGAGCCCCAAAGATTGAGTTCTGAGGCGAGCACATTACACCCAATGGTCTATTCTAATTGGGTTTACAATTCAATACCCTGAACAAGGTCCTAAATTTTCCCATTCGCGATGCATGTCCTGCATCTACGAAAGTTGAATATCATAAAATATCTTGGATGAGTATAACATATGTAACTCATCATTATATAACCTCCTGCACCCCCAGTATCTTCATCCCTTTTTGGACCAAATTTCCTCCTAAGCACCTTGTTTTCGAACATCCTATGTATATATACACATGTTTTATCCGTCGTGTAACGTAAGAGACCATATTTCACAAAAAGTAATAATAACTTCACCCTCTTCAATGGCCGCATGGTCTAACGCACTACTCTTGCAGTAGACTAGACTGCTGATGAAGGTGATATAAAGGTTCGAATCTCGGTTGGGTGTAATGAGGGTGGTCTTCCCTCCATGAAAACGAGCATACACTTCCTCTAAATATAACCTTCATAATCCCTAAAACTATTAGCATAATTATTATATAAACGTATAGCTCGAATGGGTAGTAAGATGTGGTGCAATTTTTTTTAAATTAAAACTCGCCTCGGTGGCGCAGTAAATTATAACGTGCTTGTTTCGTGTTGAGCTAGACTGCCGAGGGCGGGGAGATTGAGGTTCAAATCTCGGTCGGATGAACTGGGGGTGGTTTTCCCTAAATGGTTTTCCACTCTCCCTACACGCAAATAAGGGTTCACTTACTCTAAAATTCAACCTTCCCAATTCCTAACCCATTAGCTTAACTAGTACTTAAGCGTATGGTCCAAACGGGTAGTAAGACGTGGTGCTAAATTAATTATTTTAATTAATAATAATAGCTTCGTCCTTTTAATCCTGTTCCTTTTTCCGCACCTTGAGTCTTGAATGTAGTAATCGACTCACTGGTTGATCTTGCGGTGAGGTTTTGTTGTTGTAAAGCAACGAGGTGACACGTCAAAAGGGTTGGAACTATATCTTGAAAGCAACGGTTTCACTATGAATTCACACTTTCGTTCGCCGAAAAATAAGGGTAAAACAGAAACGTGGTCACGTGACTAGCTCTAAGCAAATCACAAGGTTTCCGCCTCATCGACGCGAGCTGTTCCGCTAAAGTGCAACTCATCTCCACTTTGTCAGCTCTGCCTGAGATGTTCGGTGCAAGAGAACTAGCTCAAATCAGTGCGAATGCGCTTTTTTTTTTTCAACGCATGCGCTGTATATCCAGAAGTAAGCACAGCTTCGTTTGCTGTTGTAAGGAGATTTGAAATAAAGTAAATCGTGCGTATCGATGTATCGGATTGTGCCACGACACAGAATTATTTTTTGGAAACATACCTCAGGAGAATGATCTAAAATATATGTTTATCCACTAGAAAATAAAATACGTTGATAAGCAGCTGGTTTAAGTTAGTGTTGCAATGCATCATGGGCCAATATACAGCGTGTTAATTGTTGTGGTACTCAAGCAGATTTGGTTTTCTATTTCCTGCGTACGTGTGAATCAATGACCACTATTTTTTTTTTAAGATTGTTGTTTATAACTCTGGACTGACCACCCTTGCCGTGGATAATCTAGTGTCCTCTCCTCTCACGAGGGGTAGTTTGGAGGGTGGTGTGGGGACTAAGGTCTGTCACTTGTTGCCCCCATTCATTATACGTCACCTCCAACACAAGCCCCCCTATCCCCAACCCCCGTGACTGACCCCTTAAAATGAAACGACAGGACGCGCGTTAATGTTCGGAAGTGTTCGACCTTGAATGGACCACTTCGCGCGGTTTATTTTGGCTTGGGCTTGGCCAACACCAACTAAGTATACTCTTAGAGGATGTTTGTTGGCTTGGCACTCAGTTTGTGGTTTTGTAAAAAAATTATATTTCAAATTAAAGATTTTTATTTTTAATAGCCCTACATTTTTGCAATGCTAAATTATTTCGTATCTCAAATAGTTATGGAAATGTTATTAAAATTGGAAATTTCTGCTAGTGTAAATTACCCTCAAAGTCATTTTCATGGTAAAATCAGAATTTTTTTTATTTTTTTAATACCGCGTAGTAATTAAGTGATACCCGTTCGGATTATACGCATATGTACTAATTACACTAATGTGTTAGGGATTAGGAAGGATTAAATTAGATTAAGTGCGCCTGAATTTGTGTGGAAGGAGAGAGGCAAACCATTTAGAAATAAAATACCCTCAGTTCCCCCAACCGGGATTGAATCTTAATGTCCCCGTCTTCCGCAGTCTAGTTCACCACGAGAGTAGCGCGTTAGACCATGTGGCTGAAGTGGGTTTTTGTAATGTTAAACAATGGGCCTATAGGAATTTAAATAAAAATCGTTAAGGTCAACTTTGAGAAGTAAGCCACCCTTAATTTTAGGGTTGTACATCTACTGTGATTTTAAAAACCTCTTGGGGAAACTTTATGAAAACCCTAGATACCAAGTTTTAGACCGATTGTAAAAATGGTTTCGGCTCCAGACAGAGATATTTATGGTAATGCGAAAAACATTTTTTCGGGTTAATTCGATGAAACGTCGACATTAATCAAATTTCTATTATTTTTTTTTACGATCACAATATACTCTATTTTCTAGGGGTCCCGAGAAAGTAAAATGGATATATTGTCAAAAAGCTTGGACATGACATAAACCCACGATTAAATTTTAAACCTGTCATAGAGACATGTCAACATTATGTTTAAATTATTATATTTCATTTTCTCTTTGCCGTTCTGATGGTTGTATCAGGTGGTTAGTGTCATCAGGTTAAAATGCACAAAAGAGGTCTTGAAACACAGCCCATGTCCCCCCCCCCCTATATGATACGTTTGTAATCATAATGCAATACATTAACGACATACAAGCATATTATGTGTATATAATGTTACCTTAAAATATTTGCGTGTGTAACATAATTAGGTGATACACAGATCATGTGTGTGCTTAATGACAATGCAAAGGATTGGTGGGCTTAATTCAATTTAATTTATTGTGTGTGGATATTAAAAGTATAGTCAAGTACACACGCACACACACAAACACATTGGTGGTATGTGATATAGATACAACAATTTATAATATACCCATTTTATTGGCCGAATGGTCTAAAACAAAAGGTCAGTCTCATGTTAGACTGGTTTGCTGTTGACGTGGAGATCGAGTTTCGAATCCAAGTCGGGTCTACTGAAGGTGTTTTTTCCTAAATGGTCTCCGATTCTCCTTCCACGCAAATGCGGGTAGACTATTTCTAAAAAATAATATATTTTTTTTACTTTTCAGTACCACGTCTTACTACCTGTTCAGGTTATACGCCTATGTACTAATTACACTAATGAGATAGTGATTAATTTAGAGGAAGTGTACCCGTATTTGCATGGGAGGAGAGTGAAAAACCATTTAAGAAAACCTCCTTACACTCGACCGGGATCGAACCCCGATCTCCCCATCTTCGGTGGTCTAGTCCAACATGAGATTAGCGCCTTAGACCATGCGGCCACCGAAGCGGGTCTAAAAATGTTTCCTTCCCCTTATCCGCGCCCTATTAGAGTAATTGTCATGTATTCGTAAGTTATAACCTTAAAAGGTAGTAAGAAGCGGCGATAAAAAAAAGTCTGATAAACACATTATAGCGTAGTTCTTAACGTCATGTCTTGGACTTTAATAAATCTTCTTTTATTTAACTTAACGCTAGAGTTTACTTAAAATTTGGAGCGACCGTTTATAATTTACAAGCCAGCGGGTATGTATTTGTGTGTGTGCGTGAATAACTAGACTAGGTACGTTTATTAGGCAATTGCCACAAAGGAGGTTCAGGAAAGACAGGGAAAAGTTTGGAAAGCGCCCTTAATACTATCTACCTAGTTTAAGGATAGATAGTGCTTACTTAACCTATAATAAAATCTCAATGCTCAAGAATACTTCACACTATAAACCACCAGTTGATCTTTGAATCGATGGCTGCATATTATCGCGCTAAAATTTATTCAACACTTTTTAATTGGGAAAAGTTCTTTATAACTTTTTATCTCAAGATTGACTCGTCAAAGAGTAGAGACACCTAAATTCTAAAATGTGAGTTTGTTTGTCTAAATCGGTTCAGCCCTTTTCTTGTAATTTAAATCACCAAAAATAGGATTATACAATTGTGTTTAGTATGTTATTTTAACAATAACTGGGATTAGCTGTCACAGTGGCAGGTTGATACATTTAGTTTCATGGGTGATCGCTTAATCGCAGCACCTCATGATTTTTATTGAAGGATTCTACCCGGCCATTTGTCGATGAGAGTTTAACCATATCGTACGAATACCTTGCTGTTCAAGTAAGATTATTTTTATTAGCTGTGAAAAGTAAAAACAGTTTTTCTTTTATTTGTTTCGGTTTAGTGCTATAAGGGAGCGGTAAATCGTTTGTTTAAAATTGTACTCTAAATAAATCATTAATTAAGCTACAATACTATCATCGTCATAATCATCAACAACTATTTCCATTTATGTCAGCTTAGTAAAATTCCACCATTCTTCCTCCGCTTCCATTCTTCTCCTCTCACTTGCACATTTTCTGTTATCTTCTCCTTTTTTGCTCTTCCTTGCGGTCTTTTTCCTACATACTTTATTTCCATCAATTTCTTTGGCTTCCTCCCTTTCTGCCTCCTCATTACGTGCCCGTACTTTTTCAATCTTGCTTCCTCTACTAGGTATCCCATGTACTCTCTGTACTCCCATTCTTTTCTGGATAATTTCAATAGTAATATTGTTTCTCCTAGTGACAACTAACATGTTCATCCCAAACTTCATTCCCATGGCCTCCCCTTTTCTATTCTATCTTGCATTCAATGTCCGTGTTTCTGCTGCATGTGTGACAATGGCTACAAAGTACGCTCTGTACAATAACCACTTCCTTGCACATCAAGGACACTTCTCTAATCCATAGCAGGTCTCTTACACACCTATAGAACAACTCTCCCTTCTGTCCTCTTCTCATAAGATCTTCTCTACTTCCACCTTTAGCTTCAATCACGCTTCCAATATATTTAACGTACTACTTTTCTCAACTCTACTCCATCCGACTTTATAGCTTTACTAGGCCTTATCCACTTCCTTGTCATTACCATCACTTCACACTCTGCCATGCTAAATTTTCACATCCTCATTCCATTCCTGTGGCTATTCCTGTACTTCCTCTTCCTTCTCCCCCCACACCATCAAGACAGCAGAAAACATAAAGTAATTTTATTCTTTCCACCCCGAGTTCTCCTGAGACTTTATTCATGATAATTTTCATTACCATTACAAACTCCCCTACATCCCTAAATTTTTTTATTTGCAACCACTCAGTTTTCTATTCTCCTTATTAACACAGCCCCTGAGTTCTTCATAAATGCTTTTCATTATCATTACAACTCCTCTTTCCTCTTCGCCCTTCTCCATCGCTTTCTAAACCTTATTTCTATTCAAACTATCATATGTCTTCTCTCCACATCCATAAATACTATTATTACTTCTTTTCCAAATTCATATCTTCTTTCCATTAGCCGTAGTATGGCAAAGATCAAGAATATGGTAGACCTCTGTTACTCAAATCCATTCTATTCCTCTCTCCACCGTACTCTTAATTTATTTCTTATTATCTTTTTCAAGTATCTTCTAATATATTTTTGTACAGTGACATATCATTGCTATTTTGTACTCTTCCTGTCTCCTTTCTTGAAAATAGTTATTATAACTCCTTTCTTCCAGTCTTCCAGTAGCTTTATCTGCTTCCAAATCACTCTCAGCACCTTGTATATCCCACAATACCATGTAGCCTTTTATTGATTTTGTGTCCAATCCATTCCAAATAAAAAATAAAATAAACAAACTGGTGTCATAGGACAAATTGTTACGTTTGTGTTGGGGGCACGTTCTTACAGTGTAACAACTTGCCCCACAGATCATATCTTCAAAGTATGGTTTTAGAACGATGAATGTGAAGTGTTTTAGATATAACGGTACTTTTAAATTATATTATTGTTTCTCTTTTTTTATACTAAAACTGGTTATAATATTTCTAGTTGGTAATATGCAAATATGCCTGTAAACAGAATCAATTCAAATGCTCTGTCGTTCCTTCAAGTGGGGTGTCCAAGAAATAAACGTCCATTTCCCAAAGAAGGACCAAGAAAATTAAAGGACGCTAAACGTACCATTCCTCAATTATGACACACCAGAAAAATAATGTTTTAATTATTGAAGACGCAAAAGTCACCGAAAAGAAAGGGGGAATTTGGTAGAGATACACAATTAAAAAAAGAACAAAAGTCAAATAGCTCACACAAAAATGAAGAGAAGGATTCTGATGATTGTTTCTGTCTTGTGTGCACGGGTTCTTACCACTCACCTAATCCAAAAGAGAAATGGGTACAATGCGTGTAAAATGTGGGCACGTGAATCATGCCCTGACAGAAAGATTCACTACTTATGCATATAATGTGACACTGATATGAGTGATTAATTTTTGGATTCCAAACTATGTTCATATTGTATCATTCTGACAAAAGTTATATTATACCTAATTCATGAACATTATTACCATAGTATTTTAACGGACGTGTGTGTTTATTAATAATACTGTTTGGATTGTTTATTCATTAATAAGTCTGGGTTTAATTTGATAAAATTAAAATAACAAATTTTGCCTAGTATAATCAAGTAATTTTTTTAATTATGTCAATAATTCAAAATAAATTAAGCCTAACATACGTATACGCTATTATTATATTAGTTTAGTTATATTATCTAACTTAAAAAAGGTATTTATAATCCCTTGAAATACACATTATGAACCGATGTAACGAATAACCCCTTCCCTTACGACTTGATAACAGTTGGTTTAATTAGCCAACATCCAACAAAGAAAGTGTTATTTCAACAATTGATATTTGTATATTAAATATAAATTAATATTAAGTTTTAAAAAAATTGTATGATATTCGGATGGTAGAATAAATAATGTAAAATTGAAACTAGTCCCAGTATCCCTCATTCAATAATTTAACTAACGTACTAAGGGGTGGTTTTTACAAAATTGTTCTCAACTCTCCCTCCACTTAAATGTGGGAATACTTATTTAAAATGCAATCTTACACGTCTTTAACCCATCAGCATAATTAGTACATAGTGTATAACCTGAAAGGGTTGTAAAACGCGGTGCTAAAGACAAAGAAAAAAAGTAAGATGTGATACTGATAAATATTGTTGTTGTTGTCAAAGTTTGATGCATAAATAAATCATTAAATTACATAAATATCAGTCATTAAATGTTTTTAAATAAATAACCACACTAAAACACTCAAATGTTTTCATAAAAGAATAATTGTTGTCATCTCTGCTGAGAAGCATAGACTGTTATCCTCATTTCTGAGACGAGAATTAAAATTAATCAAAACAAACATATTAATGAATATATGTTATTGAAATTGATATCAATATTTAGTAGATATGGAAACAAAATGTAGAAATATTTATAGTGTAATAACACATTGAAAGTACACCATTACACTAGTATCGCCATTGGAAAAAAGCCTCTCCAATTGTATTAATTTGGTGATGCGCTGAAAAACTGAGTCCATAAAAAAAAGAGGCCAATAGCTGCTTTGTTTGACACAGGGGGTGATGCAACCATCAATACACACCTTATTTCAGCCACAATGGACAGCATGACGCGTGCCAAGAACTCTTCATAAAACTAACGAGCTAAGAGGAATCATGAAAAGAACAGCAAAATATCTATTCTACCACTCCACCAGGGTTATATGGGGGGAAAGGAGGGGTGTCTGATTATGGGAATAAAGAGAGAGGAGGAGGAGGTAACTCTCCCCCGCGTGTATGCACGTGTCCAGCCGGGGGAGCCACGTGTGTTGTGTTTAATCCTGCCATGACCTCTATAAAGTCCAGTTTTTAAAAGGAAGAACAGTAGAGAATTCACCAACATTGATCGGAAGTTACTAACATTTGACATTATAAAATATATAAAATCCACACTTATAATATTATAAAGAGGAAAGATTTGATTTTTTGTGTGTAATGGATAAACTCAAAAACTACTGGACCTATTTAAAAAATCCTTTCACCAATATAAAGCTACATTATCAGCGAGTAACATAGGCTATATTTTATTTTGAAAATTTAATTTACTCCTCATAAAAATGTCGATAGTCACTCATATCTTATGGTAGAGTCTGATGATTCTTTAATATGTGTGTTGAAAATAATAATGCGGGGGGTAGGGGGTCCTAGTATATATATTTCAGCAAAAAATTATAATAACACTTTTAATACTACCTCCTTATGGATTACTTAATAATTTGACTTTATATTATCAATTATACGGACTTATAGTTTAATACAAATGTAATATTTTCATTTACACCATTGTTGCAACATGAGCTACAATAGTGCAAAAAGTCATAAATTAAATTTATTAAATGTCCACGTTTATCTTATTAGAACCGATCATTATAAACCATTAACAAATTATTTGTTTGTAAACCTTATAGAAAAAAGCAACAACAAAAATTGTTTCAAATTAAAGTTATTAATTTTTTTATACTACGGCGAATGAACAGTGTTAGCGCTGGATATTGGTGCTATCAAAATAAACACAAACTCTCTACCAAGTCGCCATATTGAATTCTTAATAAAGACAACCTTTGAAAAAGCTCCACAATGGTTCTTTAATTTAAATAAAGAAGATATATTTAAATCACAAAAAAGTTACTAGAATGTTATTTTTATAAGCAACATTGATTTTAAAAATATTTTAAAATACTAGATTCATTTTACAAAAGTTAAAAGAGAAAAATATACCGCGTGCTAGCCAACGAGATTAAAAGCGTAAGTTTGTTTTAGTGTTTGTATAATTTGTGTTTTATTGATTACTAAAACGATCGGACGAAAATTAACTAGATAATATAAAAAAATAATTTAATAACGGTAATTTTTAAAAGTAAAAGTTACTCTACAATTATCTCACAGATAAAACGTTCCAAAGCAAAGTTTATTTGTCAGTGGCTCCTTTGCTTAAATCATTTTTTGGACTTCTTTATTCTTGTGTACGATTAGTTACAAAGTGTTTGTGGAAATGATCTGTTTATGATATACTTAATTTTCAATTTTATGTTAATATATTTTCTAAATTCCATATTGCGTGTGTATCAAGAAAATAAGTGGGCCCTTAACATATTTAGGCGCTAAGATTGTTGATAAGACAGAGACAGCCCAAACTTCCTTAACAAACTTTTATTTATTATTATTATTATTATTATTATTACTACTAACACAAATACCACCAAACATCATTGTGAAGGGGTTGACCTCGATGTCACCAATCATATATATTTGAACTTTGTTCCCCGTTGATAATAGCCAAACTGCAGTAGCCCCATGGCTTCTTTGGTGCTGACTGACAGCTCACAGCTGACTTCTGACAGTAAACATTTAAGTATATACCTAAATTTTGACTCTCAGAAGTGACAGCTGTTAAACACATGTTTTTGCAGATCATATGGTTCGGTGTAGGGATACATAATTTGGTCTGGTAACTTTTCAAAGCCATCATCTGTCAGCTGTCAGTCAGCACCAAAGAAGTCATGGGGCTACTGTAGTTTGTCAAGTATCTGTTAAAATATAGCTTTGTTTTTTTTTATTATTTTGCATTAACCGCGTTTCACTGCCCGTCTGGGCTATCCGCATATTCACACCAAGTGTACCCCGCATTTGTGTGGAAGAAGAGTTAAGAAACAATTTAGGTCAGGATCCAAACCTCAATCCGATCTCACGTCCATCAACCAAACAAGACTGACGCCTTTATCTGCGTGTGCATTTTGAAAATTGCTCGTTTAAAATCTTTTTCGAGCAGATTTTGTTGTTGTATGTCTTCAGAGGTGGCTGGCGGTAGTTTTGTCAGGGGGGGGATAAGGGAGACCATAGTACTCGTAGGGTGAGGTAAGGAAGGGGGTGAGTGGGGTGGAGGCAGCAACACCCACATCCTCCCGGCATGCCCTGTGATTTATGGGCCGAATGCAACACAAGGATGCCGGCTAACGAGCAAGTTAGCGGCAGGGTAGACCGAGAGAGTAACACCCTAACACAACCAATGAAAGGCGTCAAAAACTTGTTAGGGGATCCAATTACTTGTATTTTGCAATCACTACCCAGCGCCCTCCCCCCAACCCCAACCCCTTCATCTCCCTATTAAACCCGCTCTACCCCCCTTTCACGTCCACTTGGTCTCCTAGGATAGTTACCCTTTGTGTAATAAAGTTAGGTATGGGCTATCAAACATTTTCAAGAATCAGATGTCACGTCAGATAAGAACAAAAATAAATTAAAAGAAAAGGAGGGAGGGATAATTTGGGGTGTGGATTGAAGGGATAGTATGTGTTATGTTTGATTGCTCACTTTAGTATTTGTGTGATGAATGGAACATGGGAACATTTGATATCATTTTATCAATTCAGCTTTCACCTGACCGAAGGAGAAGTTTTTGTCCAATATTTTAAAAATCCGTTTTAAAATGGTTCAATAGAATTGTGTTGGCAACATTGATTGCAAATTAAGTATCACGCTACCACTAAATTTTAACTGTGTAGCTGAAGTAGGGGCTTAGATTGGAAGGCCAGTGTTCAACACCAAACGTGTGTACTGGACACGTTCCCCCGCCCTCCCCCCTCAATCAATGTTTCTTCGTCATTTATTCAGACAATTGCTTGTGCATTTTCTTAAAATTTATTAATAAATCATCCAGAATTATTGGCCTATTTGATGTGAGCTAAGGATATTTGTAAGTATTTGTGTGACCCAAGACTCTTTAAAAACATATATTTGTACGTTTAACACAAGGGTTGTTGACAAATTAACACAGATTTTATTAAAAAATCAACACAAAGTTTATTTACAAATCAACACAAGGGTTGTTAACGAATTAACACATTGTGTGTTTATGAACTAACCCAGTGGCTATTAGTGAATAAACACACGGAGCTGTTTATGCCTACAATGACACTTTTTTTCCCCAAACAAAGCCGATGAAAGACTAATTAGTACCAGTGGAAAATGTGAAATATAGATGGACCCATTTGGTCATTTTCTAAAATGTTCCCCTTAAGGCCTCCCCTACACCTTCCTTCAAAAATACACAAAACAAAAACTATAAGACTTGGGAAGAATACTTTATGACAAAAACAATATTTCTGGAAATCAAGGTGTAAGAAAAATAACACCAGAGTCAGTCGGGCATTAAATAAGCTAATAAAACCTAGGGAGTTTTAGAGGACCACGCCTCCTGCCCCTTCCACCCCCCCTAAAAAGTTAGGGTCAACAAACTTAATTCGACGTGGACTATCATATTACTCGGAATACTATTTTGTTCCCTAGAGTTGTAGAAACTTGCCTGACGAAAACTCTGTTCCGATGACCTTTTTTTTTCACCAGACCACGTATTTTTCTACCAACTATTAACATCCCTCCTGCCTACACTAGAACCGTGGTTCCCTTCCGAGCAGTAAGGTCAGTAAGTGTTCTATGCGTAATCTCTCCTACATACCCCTTTTTCTTCAAAACTTCATATTTAACTTATCTAAAGACCTGGTTTTTCTGAAATATAATGCTATCATAGTGAAACTATAATATATACAATAATGCACTCAACCGATATTCGAATTCCAACCTCCTCGTTGACGGTGGTATTATGTGATGCAATTATAACATCTTAGACCAAGTGGTCACTGGTGTTGGTATTTATTTTCTCCAAATATGTATAGTCCATTCACCATAGGAGTAGTAATAAAATATGTAAAAACGTTTAAAAGAAAAACATACCGGGTAATTAAAAGCAAATTGTTTGATGTGAAAGTTTTGACGGATAAAAGTAAAAAAACAACAATATATTTTGGTTTTAAATATCATATGGTTAGGCGAATGGATACATGAGAGTAGATCTGGTAACTTTTGTTACCTGATAGTTACCACCACTCCTATGGCGAATGGACTATATTTGTTGCGATTTACTAGTAGTTTTCATTATTATAATTCTCTTTACTTCAAATTGGAGAAGTAAAATTTCTCCATTAATAACAAATAATAACTAAGTCCACAATTCTTTTATACAGGCTGGGGCCAAAACTAAAAGACGATTATATCTGATTATTATCTTGAAAACTAACACTTTAATTGAAAAGTAAATATTCACTAGCTAAATAAAAGCAGACTACATACTACACTTTTTCATTTTTTGAAGATAATGTCACTAAGGTGAGCTTCACTGGACGTCAAGAAAACCTCAACACGTTGTCCATCACTTTCCTCAGCACAGATAGTCTAATTGTTTCCACCCTACCCTGTATATACAAACGTAATGCAGTTCTTTTTTTTTTTTTAACTGATTTTGTTTTTAGTCAGTTGACAAAATTGCCGCTTATGGTATCTGTAAAACTCGGTTATTCAAATATATTTACTGCCAAAGTATGTTATCTATCTTATTTTTTTGTTTGACAGAAAAAAAGGGTTGAAATTATTTTCATTATCTACGTAAGAAGGTTTTTTAAGGATCAATTGTACACGTTCGATGATAATATCCTAAACAAGGCGGTATCGTATGACCTATTCATCTTTTAAATTACCTTTTATGAAAACTATTTAAGGTTAATTGTTTTTTTAATTTTTTCCCTTCGATGTAATTAGAACATTAATAATCCTCCTGTGTTTTTAACCCCCCCTTCCCAACCATGGTATTTTAGATACCTACACTTATTTGTTGGGCTTGATTTAATGTGCGCCTGGCTTGTTTGTGCTTGTTCATTATTTTAGATCAGCACTTTATCTGAAGTAGCTACAACGTATTTGAAATCCGAGACTGTTCGTTGATTGTGGAAATTTGTTAACAACCGTGTATAGACCTATTTGTTGCTTAGGCAACTTATTTGCTTCGGTGAGAGGCGGGCGGGGGCTTGGAGCGTTGGCTGTTAAGGGGAGGGGGGTGTCTGGTGTAGACGCCGAGCGCCGCCGTCCTTTTTCCGAGTCGATTTTAGAATGGACATAAATAGAAAGATAAAAAATATCACCTGTAAAATGTGTGAAACATGTTACACATGTTATTTGGAAATTATATTGTGTTCCGAATGATTTAATTTATATCTATTTTAAATAGAGTATATTATATTTTATAAATTATTTTAAAAAATCGATTTAAAATGATAATTTTATATATTTTAAAGTGTATCTTATGACATATTTAATTATCACCTAATCCCGGTGGCCGCATGGTCTAAGGCAGTGGTTACCAAATGGCGGCCCGCGGCCCGCAACTGGACAGGAGAGACATTTTAAGGACCCTAATTAGATAATGATAAACAGAAGAAATGATTCTATTTTAATGTTGGGTGGAAAGTAGACACGGCAGGCTAGCAATAATAAATAATACAAATAACTAAAAGGAAAGAAAATCACGTTTTTGAATTAGTATAACCTTATACGCCTTGAACTTGAGTCACTGTTAAAAGTTTTGCCGGACCGCAGAATTATCTCTAGTTTTTAAAACGGACCTCCATCAAAAATAATTTGCGACCCTCGCCTATTAAGTTGTCACTCTTGTGCTAGACTGGACAACCGATGACAGGGAGATCGGGGTTCGAATCTTAGTCTGGTAAACTGAGGGTGATTTTTCTCCCAAAATGGTTTTCCACTCTCCACGCAAATGTGAATACACTTCTTCCTCATCTCTTAATACATTAACGTAACTAGTGCATATCTGTACAACCTGAACAGGTAGTAGTCTATGTAAGACATAATGCTAAAAAAAAAGATTAACTATCTTACTAACTACCCGATTTATTTGGCACACGGAAAAGGACAAGTGCCCCCTATCTTCTGGACTAGTTCTCTGGTTACGAGGAGGTCAAAGCTTTGAGTCTCATCAGGACGTACTGAGGTTTTTTTTTATCTAAACAGTATCTATCTCTCCACGTAAATGTTTGGTACACTCCCTCTAAATTACACCTCCCTCATCCATATCTCGATTAATCCAAGTAATAAGAAGTGGAACACGAAAAATAAAAATCTATATCACATTAAAATAAATTGTTATCCTCACTATCCGCTTCGGGTGTCAAATTGTCCAAGCCCTAAGGCTCCACTCTCGTGATATACTGGAATTACAATGAATGAAAGATTGGTGTTCGATTCCCTGTCGTGTGTACTTAGTGTTTTTATCCTAAAGGGTTTTACACTCTTCCTTCACGCATGTGCTGATACATTTCTTATAAATGCAATAGCCCCCGTCCTTAACACACTCACGTAGCTAGTACATATGAATATAATTTGAATGGGTAGTAATACGCAATGCTGAAAATATAGAATATGTATTTTATCGTGATACTTTAATTTCTTCGCCGGGGTGTTGACAGACTGACTGACCTTGCTACTTATTGATACATAATATGAACGTCAAATAGGGCGTAGTTCCGTAACCAGTGCCATTGCAGACCAATTTAACTGTGAATAATAACAAATGTAAGAATGTGTCATAAAGGTTAAAAATAAAATCTGAATTTTTGTGTATAGGTTTATAATTAGAACTAATGGTTTCGATTTATTATTTATTAGTATAATATTTCATATAACCGTTAATATACAATTTATTTGTAGTGTTAAAGAAAAAAATAATTGTGTAGATATGATAACTGAACTTCTCAACACCAGTACAAATATTTTTATTGACTAAGCTTGAGGAAAAAAACCATTTAAACCCTAAATTATTTATTTGGTACAATAAACTCCATTGCAATAAAATGAAATATGAAACTGTTTACTGTCATAATAGATAGTTATAACACTGATTAGTAGTAAAAGTACATGCTAATTTAAATTCAACATTAATTTTTTTTAAGTATTGTTGAAAGATGTTAAATTAAACTAGAATGTTACCTGAATTAGTGAGTTAAAACACATTTTATAAAAAATATTTCTTAAACAAATTTTCGTCAAAACTTCACTGCATACACAATAAAAATATGTTTTACTATCACCCTATTAATATATATAATATATTAATAACATATATCCCCAATAAAACTAATTTTTTTACTATCACCCTATTTATATATATATACATATATATATATTAATAGGGTGATTAGTAAAAAAATAGTTTTAATGGGGATATATGTATATAGGTATATATATTAATATATGTATATATTTTAATAGGGTGATAGTAAAAAAATAGTTTTATTGGGGATATATGTATATAGGTTTGTTTTAGAACTACATTTTACTACCCGTCCAGGTTATACGCCAATGTACCAATTACACTAATGAGTTAGGAATTATGAAGGCTTGATTTAGAGGAAATGCATCCGCACTAGCGTGGAGGATGGAAAACCACTTAGGAAAAATTACCCTCAGTGCAGCCGACCGGGATTGAGCCCCGATATCCTTGTCTTCGGCAGTCTAGTCTAACACGAGAGTAGTGCGTTAGACCACGGAGCCACTGAAGTGGGTTAATATGTTTGTTAAATAAACCACAGAAATTGTTCTTATATTAAGAGAATGTTACTCAAATATATATATTCAGACCATTAAAATAGAGCAACCCGCCTCGGTGGCGTAGTTGGCTAACGCGCTAGTCGTGTTGAGCTCGACTGCTGAGGACAGGGAGATCGAGGTTCGAATCTTGGTCGGGTGAATTGGGGATGGTTTTTCCTAAATGGTTTTCCACTCTCCCTCCACGCAAATGCGGGTTCACTTCCTTTAATGCAACCTTCCTAATTCCTAATCCATTAGCGTAATTAGTATTTAAAGCGTATAACCCAAACGGGTAGTAAGACGTGGTGCTAAATAATAATAATAGAGCACGCTTTAGACCTCGTGAACACCGATGGATGTGTTGCTTTGATAAGTTTTATACACTAGTCAATGACTTACTAATGAGGAACATCTTCATTTTTGTTAAATGGATAAAAACATTCCATCGTAGGCGATAAAATAACAATTATATATAAAACAAATGATAGGTTTGACGTAAAAGTTACTACTACTGATATTTATCAACGAGTCCGTGGTTCGAGTCTATGATGAGTGCATTGTGTGTGTTTTCTTCCTAAACATTGTGGTTTTCCATTCTCTTCTCGTCTCATACTGGTCACGTGGATCATATAAGTCACACGTGGTAGTAAAGGATCGCTGAAAAAGAATTAAAATATATTTTTAACACTGGGTTTTACTACCCATTCGAGATATATGCATGTGTACTAATTACACTAAAGTGTTAGGGACGAATAATGCTGAATTTAGAAAAAGTATACCTGCATTTGCATGAAGTGAAAGTGGAAATCTATTTGAGTAAAACACCTATGGTCTTTGTACTCTAGGCGACCGTCACCTAATGGACCTGTTTATCGTGTGTTTTTTGTGCAGTTCTACAGATAAAATTATTTTTTACTCTCTCAAATCAATAGAAAGTATTGTAATCGTGAAACTTTTTTACCTTGATATTGTGATGAATCTTTACATTTTATGTGTGTCTGAACCCAAAAAAAGTGTATTTTACGATTATGTCTGTCCCCATGTCTGTTCGTCTGTCCCTGGCCACAGATTTGAAATGGTTTTATAGATTTTGTTCAAATTTGGTACCTAGATATTATAGGGCTGTACCTCAGCATGTTTTTTTTTATCCTAGCCCTCAAATTAAGGGTAGTTTACTGACGAGTGATTTTTCTAAAATTTTCTAGAAAATTGCCTTAACGATTTTATTTAAAATGGATATCTAGGGAGTGTTTGACCTCCTAAATAAAACTGTATACTTGGTTTTTGGGAGTAAATTTGTTTAAGGGTAGTTTGTAATTGACTTTTCTTTTTTTATTAGAATATTTAATAAAATGGCTCTAGTAGTATGGTTCAAAATGAGTAGCTGTGAAGTTTTCTAGATTATAAATATTATGTGTATATTTTTTTTCTAAAAAATAATATAATTTTTTAGTGGTTTAGTGATGATTGATTTATGTAAAATTTGATTATTTTTTAATATCTCTAATGATTCTGTTAAAACCTTAGGCCTATATTGGGGGACTAATTAATACACATGATCAATAATAGGTCTACTGTATGTTTGTTTTTCTAAAATAAATTAATTTAAGAGTTTACTTTCGACAAATTATAGAAAATTTGAGATTTTTTCGGCGTTGGCCTTGAGGATTTAGTTCAAAATAGGTATCTGCGAATATTTTCTCATAATAAATAAGAATACGTTTTTATTTTTACAAATTAAAATAATTTTAGATTAGTTTATAAATAACTTATTTTTGAAAATTTAAAGTTTGTTAAAATTATTTGAATAATTTGTTTTAAAATTTATATAACTGAAATGTTTATTGTGATTAACAGAATGATGTGCTTGTTTTTATGAGGTAAACTTAACTAAGGGTACTTTTCTGAAAACCTATATATGAAAATCTTCCTCCAAGCTATAATACACAATATGAAAGTTTTTATAATTGCGTTTTGCTATTTATATATTTCAACCCCTTTTTAATGGTACCATAAACCTACCAAAATGCTGTCCATACCTTGACCAATAAGCCTAAATTATATTTAGTTAGCAAATTCACTATTGAAAATTTGTAGACTTTGAAATTTTAACCCTCGAAGTAGGACGGTGACTAGACTATATTTCCAAGTGAGTAACGCCTGTAACTAGACTATATATCCAAGTGAGTAACGCTTATAACTAGACTATATTTCCAAGTTAGTAACGCTTATAACTAGACTATATTTCCAAGTTAGTAACGCTTATAACTAGACTATATTTCCAAGTGAGTAACGCTTATAACTAGACTATATTTCCAAGTGAGTAACGCTTATAACTAGACTATATTTCCAAGTGAGTAACACTTATAACTAGACTATATTTCCAAGTGAGTAACGCCTGTAACTAGACTATATTTCTAAGTGAAATACGCCGGTGATCCAACTATATTTCTTACTAAATCAACTTTTAAACTTGCGGGATCGTTCACCCCTGTGAGAAATCCACGTTTAAAGTAGACTATTTCGCAGCCAATCTCAGTCTTCAAGTTTGAAGCTGACACCGGCAAGGTAAATAAGAACAACATAGGACATACCTCTTGTGCTGACACTGGAAAGTGGGTGTCGGGTGTCTTAGGTACAACATTACAATCTTGTCACACTAATTCTTGAGCTACACCTGACTCGATCGCTACCTGTTAGTCTGGTCTGTGACTCTAGTTTCAATCTTTAGAGGAGACCCTGTGTCGCACGTGCCGACTTTTTGTGAAAAAAAACAAAAAAACTGCGTTTTGTCTTACAGCCTCGGGATATCTGAATACTTACATTAACAGAGATAGGTATGAAAGAGGTAGAATTTTAGATTAAGGCGGCCACCTTGGTCAACGAGAAAGTACCAATCTCTTGTCAGGTCACACGGCTTAAAATACAATGGTCTGTGCCTTTTTCTGGGACGACTCTATTATGTCCAGGCTTATATTCCCTTTCAACCTTCACTTACAACCACCCTATGTCATATAAATAAGAAAGAGGGGAAATAAAACCACGACACTTCTTATCTCAAGGTAAAGATGAATTCTTGTTGCTAGTTCTCACATTTTCTGTTGTGAGCCTATCAAATATGTATGTATTTAGAGGATACAAGGAAAAAGGGGGTAGGATCACACTACACAAACTTTCTAGGACAGCTTATATCTAAACCCCATAAGGACCACAGCATATTTTTTTTTAAATTAACTAAGAAATGACATCATTTCATCAATAATCTAAAGTTAACTAGCAACGTCTCGTGAATGTCCAACAGATGGCAGCACTAGCTTAATTTGAGTTAAACTTTAACTTTCCTCTTTTTCCCCTTGTACCCTTCATTTTTGTTAGGAGGAAGACGAAATCTAAAAACCTTTATCATCAAGTCTAGTCTATTAGCTCCACAAATATGCTTAAAAAGTCGTGGAAAATTAGCTAATGTCCCATTTATATACATTCATTTTCTATTAATAAAACTCAAGGGCTAGTAAGGAAAAAGAGACCTGTTGGAATCTTTTGACTTTATTTTGGAATGAACCAAATTTCGAAATACTGCATCGTAGAATTAAATATTGAATTAGAACTGAACGTATGCGTGTCAATTTCTCACACACCCTTAAGTGTACCCTCATTTTTGTAGAGACAGAGTGGATAACGCTTCAGTACACCTAACCGGAACCAAACGAGACGTAGTGGACATCTTTGTCGGCGTATCCAAATGTGCGGGCTATTCGCAAATTTAAACGAACAGTATTCGAGGAGGGAAAGTAGAATTAAGAGGAAATACACTTGAATTTGTTTGAAGGGAGGGTGGAGAAAAAAATATCTGAAAAAATATCTCGCTATACCCCGACAGGATTCAATCCATCCATCAGCGTCAAAAAAGACCAAACAATATTGATGCCTTACCCTTAGTTAAATGAAGATATACACGCTTCGATGGCTGCGTAGTCTAACGCGCTACTCTCGTGTTAAACTAGACTACCTACTATGGGGAGATCGGGGCTTGATTCTGGTCGGGTGCACTGAGGTTTTTTTTCCTTAAACGGTTTTCCACTTTACCTCTACGAAAATTCGGGTGTACTTCCTCTCAATTAAACCTTTTTAATTTCTGACCCATTAGTGTAATTAGTATATAGGTGTATAACCTTAACGGGTAGTAAGACACGGTGTTAAGAACAACAACAAAAACTAAACTGTTCGGATGGGTGAGGTAGTGGCGTTCCAAGTTAATTCAGGATCAGAATGCTTTGTACAGACTCATTTTATATTTAAAAAAACACACATGGCTATCACAAGCGTTGTGAATCTATATTAATAGAATTAAGAGTTAGTTTGTCTGTCATAAGCATTGCGCGTTATACCGCACGCAAAGGTTTGAAATTTTAAAATTAGAAGCTCCTTTGCACAAAAATGTACACTTCAAATTTTAAATTTGATATATATTTTTTAATCTCTTAAAAACTGGTCTGGAAGAAATAAATTAAAGTTGTTCTTAACTCTTTCTTGAAGCAAATAAAAGTTTTGTCCGAGGTAACCACGTAATATATTGTGAGATTACCTCAAGCAGCTCCGGGTTATTCTTCTAGTTGTTATAATAGTAAAATGTCCATGGGAAGGGACTTTTAGAAAGTATAAATTATTTTTTTGTGGCCAATATTAATAACATTTTACCATCGTTGTAAGTGTTATTTTATAGGTATTGATAATATCTATCAAACGCGACAACTGTGCATCACATGTCCTGACGTAAGATCTCTTTTCTAGCGTTTATGAATGAGGATGTGACTTCTTTTATCCCCACTTTTATCTACAATAATGTATCCTTAGTTTAGACTCTAAGGTAGTAAACACACCTTATATCATTCCACTATGGTATAGCTTATAAGATAGGGTTAGAGTGTAATCAGTCAAGGTAATACTAGTTATTATTATTATTATTAGCACCGCGTCTTACCCGTTCGGGTTATCCGCACTTACGCTAATGTGTAATGGTAGGGTGATTGTGAGATGAAATGAAGGACCTACAGCTTAACGTGGAATCCGAACCACGGTGGAAGCCTGGCATTCCCCACATTCACAAGATGTCTTGTCAGAGGTGAAGGAAGGGTTTGGTANATCCGAACCACGGTGGAGGCCTGGCATTCCCCACATTCACAAGATGTCTTGTCAGAGGTGAAGGAAGGGTTTGGTAATCAGATAAATCTGTGCCGGGACCGAGGATTGAACCCCGGCCGCCAGCACAGAAGTCCGACACCTTACCCCTAGACCACTAGGTCACCGTAATACTAGCTACCTTTCAGGATAGACGGAGTATACATTTTAAAAATTCAATACTTTTTTTTTATCGTGGTGGATTATAGTTTTGTGTAATAATTTGGGGGGTAATTCAAGTAGAATGAAAATTATGGTAATAATTCTTTGTGTGGCTTACTACAAAATGATACAATCCCATCATATGATCGTAAGCTCTTTCGTGATACGAGAAGCAAGTGACATGTAACTTCCGGCACGCTGTTCGAGTTGTTGCTGTCGAGACTATCGCGTTATCAGGTGTAAGAGAGAGAGAGAGAGACCGATACGCAAAGCGAGTGTGGGTAACAACCAACGCAATGCATCTTGGGATGCAGCGTGGGAAACTGAACACAGTAGACTGGTATCAAATGACAGGCTGGTGAAAATGGATGGGGGGTATGGGGAGTACCTCTTAACAACTTGCGGTAAACAAGATTAAAACTTTCTTAGAACCCCGTCTGGAACACAAGGTCATCAGTTTCATATGGGCAGTTGTTGTTTTTTTAATCTGTGAATGATAAATTTTGTGTTGCAATTTTTTTTTAACGTCTACAGAATGAGTCATGAAAATATGTATTTTTGTAGATTAAGATAATGCAAATTTTCTGTGCGTATTTGCAAATAGTTTTTTTTGCTTTATCATACAGAGATAAGGTATTGTAATTGTGGAGATTTTTAGACCTTGAGAGGTGACCTCATGGTCTACGGGTAAGGTGTCAGACTCCAGTGCTGGGGGTCAGGAGTTCAATCCTAGGTCCCGGCACAGATTTATCTGAGTACCAAACCCTTCGTTCACCTTTGACAAGACTTGTATTAATCACAACTTGTGAATGTGGGGAATGCCAGGCCTCCATCGTGGTTCGGATCCCACGTTAAACTGTAGGTTCGCCATTTCATCTCGCAATCACCCTACCATTTCACATTAGCGTAAGTGCGTATAACCCGAATGGGTAGTAAGGCGTGGTGGTGGTAATAGTAATAATAATAATTTTTATTATTATTTTAGAGCTTAAGATTGTGACATATTTTGATATATTTTATATAGCCCCAAGCTCGAAAATAGTGCTTTCGCCAATCATCTTCAAATTGTCTGAATTACCGATGAACGTTTATATTTCGGCCAGGTATAACGGAAGTGTGTGGTTTTTCTTCGTTTGATTAATCACTGTGGCTTTTACATCCAACCCGTTTTGGTGGCCTCGTGGTCTAAGGCGTCATTTTAAAAATAAGGACTGCTGATGACGAAGAAATCGTGGTTTGATCCAGGTCGGGTGTGTGAAGGTGATTTTTTTAAAAATATTTTCCTGCACTCTCTCTCTCTCTCTCTCTCTCTTCACACAAATGCGATAATATTTCGTCTAGATTTAACCTTCCTAATCCCTGACCTACTATCGTAATTAGTGTATAGGTGTATAACCTGAACGAGTAGTAAGACGTGGTAATAAAACAAATTACAGCCACTTTCTCAACTAAAACAAGAGTATTTATTCTACGTTCCCCTTACCTTCTCAATTATTATCTCTTTGGATAAGTCGTTAGCAGTATCAGCAGACGCGTAGATGAAGACATCAACGTGCGATTAATCTAACTTGTTACATTGAAGGAACGATCTAAGGCTTCACTCTCGTACTAGATTGGCCTGCTCATTACGGTGAGATCAGGGCTCGAATCCCGTTAGGGGCTACTGAGGGTGATTTTGTACAAAATTGTTTCCCCACTCTATTTACACGCAAATGCGGGTAGATTACCTCTAAAATGGTTTCTTCTTCATCTCTACCACATAAGAATAATTAATAATAATAATAATTAATAACCTGAACATACGTGGTGATAAAAAATATCATAAAAGTCTGATTTGCCGGTGACGAGAAGGTAACGGTTCGAGTACCGTCTTAATGTATTGGGGGCGTTTTTATTTCCTTAATGGTTTCCCGGTCCTTCTCCATGAAAATGATGGTACACTTCTACTAAGATTCTAACATCCTAATTTCTACCCCATCAGAGTAAAGATTCAGTTAACCCCGACTGTTTTGTGAGTACAAGAAAATAAAATAGTGGCATGGAGACGACATTCCAGATGAACTCCCTGACAAAATGGTCGTGTCGTTTGTTCCAGGGAGCTGGGCCTTCTGTGTCCGGGGGCGGATGGTACCCTCCTCTCTTCCTCCCCTGGAGTCAACCCCACCATGATAGACCTCACCGCCCTGCAGGACTTCAAGTGCTACTCGGCCGCCACCAAGTTCTTCAACGACGCCAGCGTCGGGGTGGGCGTGGTGAAGCACGAGCCCGGCGCGACGCCCACCCCAGGGGCACAGGGCGCGGCCCCCCACCACCATCACCACCACATGCTCCACACAGCCTACCACGGTTACCATGGTTACGATCCGAGCATCACAGCGCTGCACCACACCGCCATGTCGCACTCCTGAACGATGTGACCGGAACTACTGCGTTTTAGAACCGTTCAATTTTGCGAAGGACGGTGAGATATGTGGGATTGTGATTGGGGGATTGAAAAAAAGGGGAGTGGGTCTCTTATGAGTCTCGGTTTTCGTGCAACCTGAAGCTGTTTTTGAGTGACCGACGTTTAGAGTATTTTTTACAAATATTCTTCTTAAGTGCTGTTAGAAGATCTCCCTCGATTGACCGGGACGTACCGAAACAATACTAACGAGGCCATTTCAATAGCCCAGAACAGTGTTTCTCAACCAGTGGTCCACGGACTGGCTTCGGTTCGTGGGTTTGTTGCTGCTAGACATAAAATAAAATTCTTTATTAAATCGATATAACACCTAAGTCTTTTGAGAGTTCGAGGCAGGAATACATACGCATGTCCTTATAGATAGGACTAACTGTGCTCGGTTACGAGGAAAAACTACGATCAAGAGTAGAAAATAAGCCCAACAGAAAACACTTGAAAGTTTTTTTGTTTTCGTTTATTCAAATTCTAATTTTACGGTCATATGTTTAAATTTATAAACTCACTTTTTTATTATGTAATTTAAAAATATATATCAAATAATTTTTACAATTATAAACCTGTAAATAGTTTCCCTTTTTGTTTCGGCTATTCCGTCTGATTCGATAGCGCGAGAAATTTCCGGTCCTGTTCCATTTGAACTATCGAGAATTTACTATGCTTGTTTTTTTTAGAAATGAATCTGTTATTATTAATTGTTCCACTCTGGCGGCCGAATGGTCTAAGGCGTCACTCTCGCAATAGACTGGACTGCCAATGAATAGGAGAACGGGGTTAAAACCCTGGTCCGGTGTGCTCGGGGTGGTTTTTCCTAAAAAAAAAAATCCGTTCTACTATCATTAGAATACTGATAACATTCCTCAACATTCAACCTTCCTCAGCCCAAGCACATTAGTGTAATTCATACATATATGTATAGCTTTAGCGTGTGCTAAAGAGGCAAATATATTGCTTTATATACATTTTATTTTAATAATTCACGTTAAAGTTTAAATTATTTAAATCTTGGGTAAAACAAGTCTACATCAACCCTAAACACCTAGTAAAAATGTTTTTTTGTGACATTTATTTTACTTATTTATTTTTTGGTGATGTAAATTGAAACTGAATGTAGTTAATTCGTTGATCAAATTAACAAAAACTTCTATAGCTAATTTACACATATCATTACAAAATATGATGCACAGTAAATATATTTAAATTTGAATTGTTGGTAAAATAATACTAATAATCTATATTTAATTCAATTAGCACATATATAACTGGCTATGGATTAAATAATTATTGATATGTTTCCCTGGACATAGAATGATAACTCAGTAGTTTAACAGTGGCGTGCTAAATCGATACCTTAAAAAAATGAAATGACTATCCAAAAAACATAGGTTAAGTATTAAATATGAACATAGCGAATACCAAATTAAATCTTACTTTTCCATTCTCTGGACTAAATCTCTTTCAAATGCCGTTCTTTAATTATCCTTAATTAACACTTCAGTCTTACATTTCACTGCTTTTATAACACCTTATTACTTACAAATAATAGCGCTTTCAACTATTCAGGTTTCATGTTAAAAGTGTAATAGAGTTAAGAAGTATTAAAACATATTATTTGATAAATTATCAGTAAAACTGTCTTAATCATTATCATAAATAATTCAATAGAAAAACACTAACTAAATTGCAGTGGTTCATAAACGTTCCTATGATCTTTATAGTTTATTTTAACATTTTAAATTTTATTTTACCTGCTTCGGTGGCCGCATGGTCTAAGGTGCCACTCTCGTATTAGACTATACTGGTGATGATGGGGAGATCAAGGTTCAAATCTCTGTCGGGTGTACTAAGGCTGTTTATTTCCTAAATAGTTTTTTAATATCCCTCTACATATATGCGGGTAATTTTTCTATAAATATAACCTTTGTCATCCCAAAATCCATTAAAGAAATTGGTTCATAAGCGTGTAAGCCGGGCGAATAGCAACACGATGCTAAAAATATTTATACATATTTCTATATGATTACGTAAAATAAATCTTAACTACTTTTTAAAAATATAGTTTTACTTTTGTTAAGATTAACAAAATATGTGGATGATAAAAAAAATGATTAAATTTCTATCTTTAAACAAATGACTGTCATCACTGAAAAGCATAGTTGAATAATATTTGTATTTACGCACATACATTTTAATTATCTTCAAGGATCATAATAATGAGTTATTAAAATCATAGTGAACAAATTAACGTGGATTATTTTAAAATTTATTACATAAGCTAATTTGAAGCTAATTTTGTTTGAATATTACTATGGTCATGTTAATACGTGTTATACAGGGTGGCCCACGGAAAAGTAGCCCGCCTCCTATATCAAGCAGGTGCCTCACTCTGAATTGTAGGAGGTAAATCCCCTCTCACCCAAATTGCGACATAAAGAATGAGCAAGTGAACTGCTTGTCTAAAACTTTATTGACTTATTCTTCATGTCACAATATGGGTGGAAGGGGATTGACCTCCTCCAATTAAGAGTGAGGCGCCTGCTGGATATAGAAGGAGGGCTACTTTTCCGTGGGCCACCCTGTATAAATAAATTTGAACACTTCTAATAGGGAAATATCAC
The DNA here is from genome assembly GCA_902151425.1 of Timema shepardi. NCBI lineage: Eukaryota > Metazoa > Arthropoda > Insecta > Phasmatodea > Timematidae > Timema > Timema shepardi. The sequence continues at coordinate 640 of CABFVX010002743.1, read as the reverse complement.
TTCTACACAGCTCATAGGTCCTAATTATTATTGGGAAAAAACTTCATATGTTATTTCACGAAATATAATACTTTGAAACATGACCTTATCAGACAGAGTACAAAATGCTATATTAGTGAGACAAATATTTAATACCATCTAGTATTACCTTACTAAGTGACATCGTGGAAAAACTCTTAAGTTTATAACGTTTAAAACTTAGCCAATTTTATCATTTGATTTTAATGCTTCCAAATTGATTGACTATTTGCTTGCGTATTCAGTATCAGTCAAATTAAAGGTATTATTATATTTTTAACAATGTTTTTATCAAGCTGAAAACTTACATTAAGTGCAGTGAAAAACATGACACCTTTTTATCTTGACCTTAAGTTGTATTGTATACTATTGAGGAATAGTAGAATATCCAAATATAATGGCAAAAATATTTGTGTTTACATTTTTATTTAAAAAAACAAATAAATATAGATTTTTACGTATAATACACAGGGGGAAAAACATATTTAATATAGTGGAAGCTCACGAGTAAAAGATCTATCTTTTAAGTTATAGGTGACCTGGCGGTCTAGGGGTAAGGTGTCAGACTTCTATGCTGGCGGCTGGGGTTCAATCCTCGGTCCCAGCACAGATTTATCTGATT
>CABFVX010002742.1:81543-105222 GCA_902151425.1 Timema shepardi | reverse complement strand
AAACTTATTTACTTTAAGAAATTAGAGTAATTTTATACCAACATATTTGATTAATTACCCCTAATTTTATATTTGATTCTAATTGTGTTTATTTTTAGCCCTAACCACCCTAATAAAATGTGTAAATTTATAGTGGTTTTATATCTGTAAACTTTAATGCATAATCAGATATCTTTTATTATTATTTCATTATTTTTAATGATAACTTTTCAACATTATTATTAATTTGATGATATTTATACCTATAATTATAAGGAGTGATACCTGACATATGATAGGCCTAGATTGTGTATCACATCTATTTCCTTATGAGGACAGAAAAAGGAGCATTGTGACTCTGTGGATCCTTCCTCTTTGAGCGCCGCCCCCCCTGATTGGGTAAACTAATTCCCCACTGGATCTGATTTTGAACGCTCTGCTGATGGAGTAAACTCATCTTGCTGAAACCAAACCACAACCTGATAACACCGGGTTTTGTCAGTGACAGACTTAGGCCTAATTCCTCTGGTGGCCTACCTCTGCTCAATGAGTTGGTGTACCCCCTACGTCACTCCTGGCTCCAAATGATTTGGACCACTTTCCAATGAAACCTGAGATTGTGGCGTACTAGTCTCTCTGGTAGGTATGCTTATATTGCAAGCACCCACACTGTCCCCTAACCTTACACTCTTGTCACACTTAGGACCCCACCGACTACCAGGCCTTCACCCCAATCTACCTGAGTGTCAACAAAGTTGGGATGGGCCCTTTGGCCCCCTACACACTCAACCGTCTTAGTTAAGGACCCCACTTCACTTTCCACATTGACACCGATGTCACTACCACTATCAGTAACTTGGTGGGCAATGACCACCACAACATCAACACTGGGAACTGAGACCTCAACATCATCATCACATCCTTGGGGCACAAACTCCTCCCAACTGTCTACTTGAATGGAGATAGTGACAATAGTGTCACAATCACCATTGACATCCCTACATCACACTCACTGACTTGAGATATGATAGCCTCCCCACATTCTTTAACATCACGGGCAACTTCACACTTATTAATGGCAACCCTAACCTCACATTTGGTTACCTCAACCTCTGTCTCTGGTTTACCCCCAGTTAAGGCACTTAACAATTTTACCTCTAAGCTAGCGATTTGAGTTGATAACTTAACATCCAGGTTCTCAAACATGTTGGTATTGTGCGCTTTCATTTCTCTAAGCACTGCTTTCTGATCACTAGCTGCCAACAGAAGTTGTTGGAACATGTTCATAAACTTAGGTTCAACCCTGGCATTGCTAACCTCGCCCGTCTCCATTATATTGGGCATCACAATATATTAGTGATGGGCACAATAGAGTAAAAATAATCGAGTTACTCGATTGTGTTGTGTAATTAGTTGTATTCGATTCTTCTAGGATTACTCGACTAACTTTACTCGGTCCTTGTTATTCTTTTATTTTCTATTTTATTACCAGCTAAGTGAGAATCGACCTCACAGACTGGACTGTTTACCATGTTATTTCCATTTAAAAGGCATATTCCCTTAGAGCTCATTTATCACCAACAGTTTCTGCTGCTACGCAAAAATGACCCTTTATGGTTTAAATGTTGCCCATGCATTTTCAATACAAATACTCGCAGATGTAAGGTACCCAATCGAAAAGCATGCTAACTAAGGGTATAACATTTACGATTCTTTTTAAAAGTACTCGATTAAAGTTATTAGATTCTTTTTACTTGCATTTCGGCAGTTTTATTTCCACAATCGAAACCAATTATTGTCTTTCTTAATTTATTGATTATAATTTCTCCTCACTAAAATATTATTATTTTAAAATGGAAACTAATTAGAGTACCTTAAGTTACAAAATAAATAAAAATAAAAACATACCTTAATATTTATGATGCGTTGATGATTCTCTAAAGTGTGTGTATAGTTAATTTCTAGAATGACTTAATTATTTTGATGTTGAAGTCTCAGGGCTGTGGTCATGAGTTTTATTCCTTTATATTTAAATAATTATTATATTCACTTCCAATCCCTGTCTAGTTCACATGCTTTTCTAAGTATGTTTAATATATATTGAAAATAATATAAAATATATATTTCAAAAAACGTTTTCTAAACCAATCAACAACACATTATGTTTATTTTTAAAGTCACATAAATTTAAATTGTATTAAAATATATCATTAAGTAAATTTGCAATACCAAAAGTTTTTCACTGTCTTAAAATTCTAATAATAGTAGAAAACAAATTTTAAGCTACAGCAGCAATTTATTTTTGATCAAAGAGAAGCATTCTAAGAAACAAAGTACATCACTCATCATATATATGTGATAATTATATTTTATAAATTAGTCTATTATTACGAATAAATAGAGCTAAAATATTTTTATGGTGCATTGAGACACAATAATGTATCAATGGTCGAATCAAAGAACACAATGAGAAGAGTAAGAGGAAATGCACTGGCATTTGATAAATCTGAGGATAGAAAACCACTATTAGCCCCTCCACTCCTCCTTTCACCCGGTGCGGCAGGTCGAGATTGATCCCAGGCAAGATAACGTGTATGATTCAAATTTCAACACTTATTTTTATAAAACTAATGCCTCAAAACTTGATAGTCATGAGCTCAAACAAAGCTGAGGTTGAAGGATTTTTCTTGAGAGATAAAAATTTGTAGCACACCCACCTTCAGAAAGGAAGTAAATTCGTTGGTCCCATGTCGATTGTGGCATGTAAAAGAATCCAGGAAGGTGTGTGAGAATACCTTTCGCTGCAAAATTAGTGGGCTCTTTCTCGCTTGCTCATAGAAATTCATTGACATATAACCTATAAGGGTAGTAAGATGCAGTGATAATTTTTTTTTAAATTATAAAACTGAATATTTGATCGAAGATAACATATTTAAAAAAATTCGCGTCCTACTATCTGTTCAGGTTATACGCATATTGGAATTACTCTACTGGAGTGGGGATGAGGAGGGAAGCATTTTAGAGGTGATCTAACCGCATTTGCGTAGAAGAGTGGGAAACCATTTAGGAAAAAACCGTCTCAATAAACCATGGGGCCTCATAAGTGATGATAGCACAAATAAATGTTTTCCTTTTTAAAAAAGTAAAATTTTTATGAATTAATTTAACAAGAATTTAAAAAGAAGTTTATTTTATTAAAGAGTAATTTTTTTTATTGTGAGACTTCTTAAAACGCATACTTTTGTATTGACTGTACATGCAACATGAAACCTGAAAATAAGGGGGTGGAGGTCACTCTCAATTTCAACTGCCTCCCACAGGTAGAGATTATAGACTTGTTATTAGTATCGAATTCCATTGCAAGACTCCTGAGTAAGAGTAATGTTGTCCAACCGATTGCCATGGGACGATTTGAGTAGATGATTTGCTAAAAATTACTCGAGTAATTTTACTCGATTCTTTTTAGGTGAAGAGAATCGAATAATTACTCTATTGTGCCCATCACTAAAATATATTCAACCTTCAAAATAATAAATACTTATATATTTATTTTATCCAAAAACATCACCACCAACGAAACAATAAACCACACGCCAGTACATGTAACCAACCTTGAAATATCAATTTTACTTTATGTTGATTGAAATTTTATTTAAAATTTACTTGATATTTCAATCAAAATTTTAAAACAAAACAATGATATTATAAAATATATATAGATATAAATATTATAAAACAGGGATTAAAAAAATAACTATACGTTGTGATGACTTCAGGTGTTCCAATCCATTCCATCAGCTGTTTCTTCTGCTAGCGCGTTCTTCAATCAGCTCCGCTGTTGATGCGTAGTAGACTCGTAGATGTGGCTGGTCCTCGATCCAAATCTCCCGCGTTGTTGAGCCATTTTTGTAACAAATCACCCGCCAACGTAATCAGCTGTTTTGAAAACCAGCCTCACCGTTGGACGCTATTTTGTACCTATTCGCCCATCCTATCATCTTGTATTCATATTAAGGTGTTGTCCACGGCAGTCAGTTGTTTCTAGTAGAGCATCTGTCTAGGCCTATGCACAATTATATTGTTGGATAGATAATGGAATTTTCTATTAGAGCCCCTTTCTGTGCTCTTGACACAAATTCTGTTTTGGAAGCTGTAGCACCTTAAAAAACGTGTAAAGGAGGATTTTCAGAAAAAAATCTCGTACTTCCTCAATCTTTGGTCAAATTGCTCAGATCTGTAGGGTCTAGGCCTATGCACACCTATATTGTTGGATATAGAATTTAATTTCCTATCAGGGCCCCGCTCTGTGCTCTTGACACAAATTCTTTTTGGAAGTGGTAGCGCCCTAAAAAAAACGTGTAAAGGAGGATTTTCGTGAAAAAAATCCCGTACTTCAATTATTATTATTATTATTATTAGCACCACGTCTTACTACCCGTTCGGGTTATACGCACTTACGCTAATGTGTAATGGTAGGGTNAGCACCACGTCTTACTACCCGTTCGGGTTATACGCACTTACGCTAATGTGTAATGGTAGGGTGATTGTGAGATAAAATGAAGGACCTACAGTTTAACGTGGAATCCGAACCACGGTGGAGACCTGGCATTCCTCACATTCACAAGATGTCTTGTCAGAGGTGAAGGAAGGGTTTGGTAATCGGATAAATCTTTGCCGGGACCGGGGCCGTACTTCAAGTTGTGGTAAAATTTCTCAGATCTGTAGGGTCTAGGAATATGCGCACTTATATGGTTGGATAGAGAATTAAATTTCCTATCAGAGCCCTGCTCTGCTCTTGACACAAATTCTGTTTTGGAAGTTTTAGCGCTTTAAAAAACGTGTAAGGGAGGATTTTCCGGAAAAATCTCGTACATTCTCAAGCTTCGATCAAATTGCTCAGATCTGTATGGTCTAGGCCTATGCACACTCATATGGTTGGGTAGAGAATTGAATTTACTATCGGGGCCCCGCTCTGTGCTCTTGCCCAAATTATTTTTAGAAGCTGTAACGCCTTAAAAAAAACGTGTAAACAAGGATTTTCCTGAAAAAAATCAAGTACTTCCTCAAGCTTTGGCCAAATTGCTCAGATCTGTAGGGTCTAGGCCTAAGCCCACTTTTTTGTTTTGATATAGAAATTAAATTATACTTTTACAACCTCGTTTTTAAACACAAATACCGCCGTCTATAATTATTTTCTTAACTAATTTCCTATTGGTTATATTTATTTTTCTTGTGGTGGTAATAAGACGTGTAGGTTATTGTGGAATAGTTCAGCCTAATGTATATACACAAGTGAAGGATACTTTTACCAGCTTTAACATTTCAAAAATAGACTCCCTACTATTGTATAACAAATTAGAAGAAATTTTGACCATGACAGTACAAAGAAAATGCTGTTGTTTTAAGCGGTCTGAGTATTAAGCCAAATATTTAATGTCTAATATTATATTCAGCTAAATTTATTTTATATAAGTAGTAATTATAAAGAATAAAATTAATAACATATATCACCCCAAAATTTGGATATAAAATGTGTGTGTGTGCATGTCCCCAAAAAGAAATTGAAAAGTCAGGTATATCCGTATATTTTAATATAATGAAAATTAACAAGCATTATGCTGCAATTTGTGACTAATTTTTCTATGATTATTTATATACTAATTAAAATGACTTTATGAACAATAAAATTAAGATTTATTATTTTGATTTCATAAATAAATTATATTTGTATTGATCAGTTAAACTTAGATATGTAATGGTTGCAATACCAAGATTAAGTAATAATTATTCAGAGCAAAGCTTTATAAAAATATTAGTAATAAAGTAGTATAGTTTTTAGTTTAAACCAGTTATATTAGAAAATTAATGAACTTTTTCAACAATTTAGAAAAAAAAAATTGTTTTGCCAGTTTGTTGTTATTGAATACTAGTTGAATATTAACAAAAATAAGTATAACTTTTTAAGAGAAAAGAACATGACTAAATTTAGTATTCCGTTAATTTATTACACTATTGCTGAGTAAGCCATTGGTCAGACAATCAAAACCTGGTAGACAAAAAAAAAAAAAAAATAACAAAGAAATGGTGAAGTATTAGTTAATGTGGGGAGGACTGTGGAAGGATGTAAATGTTTGAGATTAGGAAACATTAAAAAAAGCTTTAAATTATTTCTAGAATAGTAGTTTCGATAACACATGGTAAATGACCAAGAAAGAATAGAGAATTAGAGGGGGAGGTGAGATAAGGGTGGAAAAAAGGGCGTGAGGTTTAGGACAACTCAACGTCTTGCAGTATTAGTCAAATAAACACAAGTTTTAGAACAGCCTGCCTGAATAAAAATGCGTAATATAAATACTATTTAGCGTATAGCGTGGACAAGAGTTAATTATTTGCTTGTGCAAAATTATAGTGCTTGTTTAATAACATACATAATTATCCCTAAAAAGTGGTTTTTACTATGCCATCTGTGTGTCCTTTTAAGCCCAAAATTAAGAATTGTTTGGTAAAAAGCAAAAAGAGTAAAAATCAATTCTCAAAATTGGCTCTAACAATTTTGATTAGAGTTTGAATCCAGGCGCTGATTATGTATAAACATAAGGCTAATTCAAAAGTTAAATCCATTCATCCCCCTCTTTAAGAACTTATATCTCGAAAACCAGGAACGAGAAGGGATATTTTTATTTATATGTTGTTAAAGAGAACTGTTTTTTGTATAAAACTCACACTTTGTGGACGCGACAAAAATTCTGGAATAGACGCTGGAGCACCTAAAACACAATGCTCTTTTAGAATATAATAATACTAATTTCCTTATTTAAGGTCTTATATCTCGAAAAAAAGGACGAAAAGGGATACTTTTATTTATATGGTGTGAAAGAGAACTTTTTTTGTGTGTATAAAACCCACCCATTATGGACGTGACAAAAATTCTTGACACGACCCTGGAGCAATTTAAATATAAGGCTTTTTTAGATGATAATTCCATTAATTTCCTTATTTAAGGCCTTATATCTCGAAAACAAGGACGAGAAGGGATACTTTTATTTATATGGTGTGAAAGAGGTTTTTTTTGTATAAAACCCACTCTTTGTGGACGTGACAAAAATTCTGGAATAGACGCTGGAGCACCTAAAACTTAAGTCTATTTTAGATTATTCATTTCCATATTTAAGGCCTTATATCTCGAAAACAAGGACAAGAAGGAATACTTTTATTTATATGGTGTGAAAGGGAATTGTTTTCAAAGAGAGCATTCTTTGTATTATTCTTTGAACTATTTATACGATTTAATTATTAGCGTATTCTTTTGATCATTCTTTGAACTAATAAACTAGTTTAGTTATTCAGTCATTATGTTGCAACTCTGCGCAACTCCCCAAAATAACCAGATTAAACGGTTATGTGGATGTGGAATACTTCGGTCTTGTTTTGTATATTTGTAAACGCAAACAGATCTATTTGATAAATTCATGAATACGATAGAAAACTCTACCCTAAAATTTTTTAACTTTAGAGTGTACTTGATGATTATTATTTTATGAGCTTATCCAATATATTACATTTTATGGTTATTATTAAAAATGGCCAGATGTATTGTGAAGGTTATGTCTAATATAAATATAGCTCAGTTTATGAGAACTGTTCATTCAACAAGAAAAATACGATATTCTTCAACACAATCAGTAACTTTATCACAAAATGATGAAAAACATGAAAATACGTTTTCTAAAAAACTAAACGAACTGGTGTCATGGTATGAAAATGTAACTGGTATGGATGAAGTTAGAATAGCACAAAACAGGGTATTGGAAGCAGAAAGTAGGTTTATCACAGCTCAGGAAAACAGAAGAGAATCGAATAAAACTGTGTCTCAAATACAAAATAAACTGAAAGACTTGTATGCAGAGTTGGACAATACAAATAGAGGGGAAGAGCGTTATGTTCATCTAATCACACAAGAACACAAACTTCTCAAAGAAGAAAAAAGGCTGGTTGCAGAATTTCAAAGGCTTGAAGGTGAAGAGAGGGATTATTTCTCCGCGCTCTCATCTGCAGTCAAGGACAGTCACGAGAAGGAAAGGGCACAAGCTGAAAGAACTAAATATTGGTCGATTATTGGGTCTGTTATTGGAACAGTGATCGGTGTGGTCGGAAGTTCTATAAATAATGAGCTCAAAATGAAAGAGATAAGAAAGTTGGTCACACAGTCATTAGTTAAGCAACAAGAGAGAGACGATTTATCCAACGCTATCCCAGAATCGCTTTCTAAACACGAAAAGGAACTCTCTGTGATAATAAGTGAGATAAAGAGTGTGACAAATCTTCAGAATGATGAAGGACTAAGTCAACTCTCGAAATTAATTCACAGTTTAGATAATAAAATTAATATGGGACAATTAACTCAACCTGAAAACGGTGACGTTGTTAGTTTGTTGAAGAAACAAGAAATCATGTTGGAAAATAATTTCAAGGAACTGAAATTAGCATTAAGGTCTTTATCTTCTGTTGGCCAAGTAAATGATGGTCAGTTAATAGTAGTTCCATTCGAGTTTGAAGAAAAATTTCTGGATCAGCAACGGCAGTCAAGGAACATTATGGTAGCATCTGCAGCAGTGATAATGTTAGTTCCTATTCTACTTAGATATTTAGGACTAGCTTAGAAACCTCTTTGTTACTAAACAAATCAGACTTGTAAAAAAAATCGACTTCTTTCATCGTATCACACACTTAAGATGTGCGTGTAAGGATTATTAGTTAAGGGCAATAGTTTTGCAGTTTTTATATCAAAATATTTTTTGGTAAAACAACAAATTAAACATTTCACCAATATAGACAGAGATTTTAATTATCTTCACATGGTGACTTCAACTGTTCTCGAATATCTGTCGAGGGTGTTCTGGAATTTAACAACTTGTTCTCTTAATTTAAAAAGTTTTGCCATCTAAATGCTCATGACAGATATTCAACAACTGTTGATAACACCATGTAAAGAAAATTAAACTTTCTTTTATTTATTTTGGCTAAAAAAAAGTTTTACCATAAAAAGTGCAAAACCAATGGCCCTTAATATGTGTCCCCTACACTCCCATTTTAAGGAAGTAAATTGTTAAATTTAAGGAATAAACTAATGCAGCACAATAGTGATCCTTATTTCCCATTAAATTAATGTCCCTATATTTTCAATAACCATCCTTTTATTTTAAATTTCTCCTACCAGTGTCTTGATTCATATCTCACAACCCTTTTCCTTCAATTCTTTCTAAAGATTTCTACCTCAGTTCTTGCAACATATTCGTAGCGCTGTTGCACAGTCATTTTATTTCACCACGATGCTCTTTATGCCGGGATCACCATCAAATTAATGTCCAATGAACTTTCACATTTAACATCTATAACCTCTAAAGGTTCTTGTGTTTTTAACCACGTGTTCTAGCCAGCCAATCATGTTGCAAGTGATATCAACACGTCTATTTAGTATGTACTTAATTTGTTTATGGCATGCAGATGAATTCACAAGTACCTACATTTTTTCCGACTTTTGCAAACTCTAAAACATCATACATAGCCTCATTTTTTTTAGAATTGCATTTTACTACCTGTTCGAGCTATCCGGATTTGTATGGAGAGAGAGTGGGAAACCATTTTAGTAAAAAAAATCTTGTTACACCTTACTGTAATTCAAACATTTATCTCCTCGTCATTGACAGTCTAGTCTACTGCAAGAGTAGCGCCTTAGACCATGCAACCACCAAAGCAGGTTAGCCTTTCGTTATATATTATTTTGTATAGCCAGTGAAGCTTCTATTGTAACTATTTGTAAGCTAACCAAGCCTTATTGATTGGGTTTCATTTTATTGATCAATTGGTTTTCAAACACTTCAAATTCTTTGTTTTTTACTCAAATTGTTACTACGTTACACGATTCCTGATCACACACTAGTTTCTTTACATTAATCGAATGTTAAGTGAACCGTGAGTGAATGTTATGTTACGGAATTGTAACGGGAAGTTTATCTTAAATCTCGGTGTTTGCTATAAAAGTTACTACTACCTAGAACTAGGCCTACTTTTATTTACAGTGAAATCTCCTTTAACAAAAACCTCTGCATAATGGATTCTTCTTTACAACGAACAGTTTAAATTGCCCCCGGCAAAATAACATTGGCTTTTACGGTTAGACAACTTCCCAATAGCGGACAAGGACACTGCCATAGACACATTTAAGCAACAAAATCTCTAAAGAGCGGTCAAAAATTGAAAACACCAGCCCATATAGGTGATATTTTACTGTAGGAATGTAAGGAGACATTGTCCCACGCGAGGTGTGCGCAGTCCTGCCTTTCCCGTCTAGGAAACCTTTCTAAAATAGCCTAGGTAGTAACTTAGAAAGGATTCTTTAGTAGTAATGACTACAGTACTTCAAGGCCTTACCTCCCTCCCTTTCTGTGAGCCTTCAGAAGGGGGGGGGGGGTGTTTCTATATGTTTAAATCATGCTTCTGCACACATATAAGTCTACTTATATAGGTTCATATCGATTAAACTGTGTTCAAGCCGTATGTTTTTTTTAAAACATCTTTTTTACTTTTGATTCAGGAAGGTGTCCGATATTCAGAGATTTCACTCTATTATATTCATGTTGAATCATGTGTTCTACAGACATCACTTTTTGACATAAGCTTACATATATTAATGTCGTGTCAACCACGTTAAATTTAGTGTATTTTACAGACAAGTTCACTTGTAAAATATTTTAGAGTTGAGAATATAGTTTTTCATGTATTCAGTGATGGAAATAATAATAAAAAGAGGTGTAGGAATTATGTACATTTATTAGGTACTCTGAAATAATGTGGACCAAAATAGGTTACTACAATAAGTATTAAAAACTATTTGTACTCTTTAATAACTTCTACACACAATTTTAGTTATGTTTTCTACATTCTTATACAGACATTTTATAATCTACCAAACTCTAAGGTTGTTTTTTTTTATTCTATTCTAACTTCTAGCACTATGTTAACAATTCATTTTATGAATAATTAAGTTTGAAACATTTATAAGTTATATAGGTAGTTAAGTTGTAAATAAAACTTTAAAATTGTTTTATTAATTTATTTGTTAATAAATTCTTGCCATTAGAATGAGATATTTTATTTAATGTACCGAGAATGAATGCTGAAAATGTTACTCCCTTGATATTTAACCATATAAACTTATTTATCTGTATTAAAAAAACAGCTTTTTTCTTTATAGTTCTAGGGCTTGCCTTTTTATTTCTTTAGTTTTAATACTTTATCCAGAAATTGTTTATGAAATTATTGTACATTTGAACAGGCAATATATAGTCATAGGCCACAAACACAATATAAAGTGGAAAATAATTAATGATAAAATAAGCCTAATTTAATGCAAAGATTGTGGCATATTTTTTTTTTATCATAACATCCTTATTCATAAATAAAATACACATTTGTATGGAGGGAGAGAAGAAAACCCTTTTAAGAAAAACCACTCGCATTATACTTGACCAGGATCGAACCACAATATCGGCAGTATAATCTATTGAGAGTGTGACACCTTAGACCATGCAGCGACGGATGTGGATAAATCCTATAACTGACCTATTAATTACATGCCCTGCATCACCACCTGTCAGGATTATTTGCATGCATACTATAATGGAATACGGAGGAGGCTAGAATTTTAAAAATATACCTACATTTGCTTAGTGTAGTAAACCATTTATACCCGTGTGAGATTCAAACCCCAGCCTCCCCACCACTGATAAACAAACCAGACATGAATGACACCTTGACTTTGGTGTATTTGTGCACGGAAGAGCTTTTTTTTTACCAATGTTTGGGATATTTAACACACACATACCAAATCAAGCTGTTTCCTTTACGAGTTAGGTAAGAAACTGTACATATAGCTCAAAAAACAAAAACTCCGTACTTAAACCATCCTCACTAACTTTCTCCACACTTACCTATCCTTGCCCTTCGCTTCAACAACATCCATACGCCAAGTCATACATGCTCTTTTATTCTTAAAACTTACAGTAATGTTTCTCTTTTTCACACATTTGTCTAAAATATTTAACCACGTCTTACAAGGCCTATTCCTTCCTTTAGATCTATGCACTCTACCTTCATATATTTGCATCACTCGATCTACAATCATCCTCTCAACATGCCCAAACCAACGTAAGGCGCTTCTTTCACATTCACCTGTTGGATTCCTTTTCAAATTAATTAATCATATCAGCACATGAATTACAAACTAAATTAATTATAGAACGACCACTACACTAATCCCATAGTGCCATTAATTCACCACTGAGATACAAGAATAATTAATTTGACCAATTATACATTTTTGACCGTGTCAGGCACTGACCCATGAACCCTTAATTCAGTAGACAGTTGTGCTAAGCTGTAAAATTAGAAACAATAATAAATATATATTTACAGTCAACTCTCGATTCTACGACCCCGGGAATAGCGTCCCTCTCGAAGTAACGACCCTTTTTTGAGGAACCGTGAAAAATGTGGGAAAAAAGGTTGAAAAGTTTAAGGAAATCGGCTGTAAAATGTGTTTGTTGCATTCATTTAGGTCGCTGCGTTGCAATTATCTTTGTGAGCGCTGTATTACTAGTAACTGGGGTGGGTCAGGTATAAAAAAAAAAGACACCACCTCATCGATGCCAGCCAATATCACTTTACTCTGTCCACCCCCTCCCACAAGCAAAACAATGTTTCCCCGCGCGGGCCTGCCGCTACATCACGCGCCAGGCTTGCTTTTGCCATTGTTATTTCGATTCTCAATTTGGTTTGATTTTGTGAACAATTTTTGACGACCCATGCTATTGTTTAACATTGTTATTTTGATTTGTTTACGTTTTTGGTTGGATTGACCCTTTTTTGAGGAACCGTGAAAAATGTGGGAAAAAAGGTTGAAAAGTTTAAGGAAATCGGCTGTAAAATGTGTTTGTTGCATTCATTTAGGTCGCTGCGTTGCAATTATCTTTGTGAGCGCTGTATTACTAGTAACTGGGGTGGGTCAGGTATAAAAAAAAAAGACACCACCTCATCGATGCCAGCCAATATCACTTTACTCTGTCCACCCCCTCCCACAAGCAAAACAATGTTTCCCCGCGCGGGCCTGCCGCTACATCACGCGCCAGGCTTGCTTTTGCCATTGTTATTTCGATTCTCAATTTGGTTTGATTTTGTGAACAATTTTTGACGACCCATGCTATTGTTTAACATTGTTATTTTGATTTGTTTACGTTTTTGGTTGGATTTTGTGAATGATTTTTGATGACCCACGCCATTTTTTTATATTTGATACAAACATATAATTTTGACGAAATGAGTGAAAGGAGTACCTTCTTCAAAAAATAGGTAGGTTTTATTTTATTAACTTTTTCACGTATTGTCTAAAAAATGCAATTTTTCTGTATGAAGGTCAGGGGTGGAACAAAATCTGTTAACATTCCACTAACGACCCTTTTCCAGGGAACTGTGAAAGGTCGTAGAATCGAGAGTTGACTGTATCAAAATCTGTTCCAAGTACTGGCTAGGCCTGTCGTAGTTTCATATGCCTTATAATATAACTTAATGCTAGGACAGGCGCAACACCAATATTTAGGCCATGCCGGGGATCAAATCCGAGACTCTTAGCTCAGTTGGCAGATACACTACCCGAGCTAAGGTGTTGGACAAATTACTCACTGTATTGTAAAATACATTACCACATAAAGCTGCCAAACACGTCTTTACGAGCTACCAGTAGCTTGTAATCAACAGTGAGGCGACTCCTGGTCTAAGGCGTCATTATCGTGATAGACTGGACTGCCAATGACCGGGAGATCCGGATTAAAATCCTGGTCAAGTGTAATGAGGCTGGTTTTCCACTCGCTTTCCATGCAAATGCAGGTACACTTTCTCTGAATTCAACATTCCCTATTCCTACCCTTAATGACATACTACATATGCATATAACCTGGATGGGTAGTAAGATGCAATGCTAAAAAAAAAAATTGGTTCTTATAGATCAACCAATAGGCATTTCAATATTACCAACATAATTTTCCAGTATTATATCTTACCGAAAACTATAAAAATGTCAGAGTTAAAAGTCACAAAGGAAGTGCAAGAATGTTATTTTTAATTAAGTGGTTAATATTTGTTTATGATTTCATGCGCATATTTAAACAGGTAATGAGACAATGGGTGGAGGGGGAAGGGGGAGAGACCGCTATTTTTAATCATAAGTCACAAGGATTGACACAGAACATGTAACATTAAGAAAAATGTTACTAACCGATGGATTCAACAATTTTTTTTAATGTAATGTAATTATTTCTAATTTTATTGGATATAATTAAAATCTATAATTATTTTTAACAAATTAACAAAATTATTCTACACATATTCTAGTTTGAGGCTTATTTTGTCATAAACCATTTACACCACTTTTACTTAATTGAATTCCTAATATGCAAATTATATAGTTTCAATATTATTTAATGCTAAAGTGAACAAAATGAACCTGTCAATTGAAATTATTTTGGGAGAGTTATTACAGGAATAATAATATCAAACAATATTTGAAATCATTTGTGACTCAAATAAGAAAAATTGAATTTCAAGCTAGTGTTTGAAATAATCTCGCCCATGAACATCAATTAAACATTTCCTAAATATTAAATATACAATTTTTCAAGATAATTTAATTACATACATGTCATGTCAAATTTAATTTGAAAAAGAATCTTGTCAATAATATCCATACCTGAGGAATCAGAATTTTATAATAAAGGAAAGTGATAAAACTAAAGAAAAAGGAAAAATAAACTACTAATAGTAAATTTGATGTAGAAAGCCCACCTAGGGAAAGAGGAAAAATGTGGGAAGAGTCCAATGCACAAAGGTGACATCTTCCTTTCCTTTCTTCTGTCTTCTAGAGTAGAAGTAGTCACACACATTTTAACACAAATATCATAATATTTCGGCATTGTTGCCTTTATCAGGAATCAGAATATTATGGTATGTAAAAAAAAGTTAAGTGGATTTTTAACTTTCAACTCTAGGAATGACAAATACTAATGTTCATATTTTAAGTTTAAAAAGACTTTGACAAGATTCTTCTTAACAAACTTTAGTTTATAGCCAATAGAAAATTAAGACATGCAACTCAAGTTCAGATTTAAAATAAAAATATTATATTCTAATTATTAATAAACAAAATATTTGACACAAAGAAACCTTAAAATATTTGTTTTTAAATTAATAAACTAAGGCAACTAAAATATTATGTAGAGTAATTAGACAAAAGTTAGAAATATAATAATAAGTTACAAAAAAAAATCTAGCTTTTGTAAGCATTAACAAAATTAGTAATGCTAATACAGTGAAATCTCCCTTAACAGACATCTCTGAATATCGAATTGTTCTTTATATTTGACAGTTAAATCCATGTAAAATAACATGAAATCTTATGGGGACACACATTTCCAATATAGGACTTTCTAAATGACGTACATGGACACTTCTGGAGACTTACGTTTATCTCTAAATGACGTACATGGACACTTCTGGGGACTTAAGTTTAGCTCTAAATAACGGTCAAAAATTGCAACCACCGGTACATATATTGTATAAATGCCAATGTGTGGCGTGAGAAATAATACCAACGTCCCTTTTAGCAAAACAACAGCCTCTTTGTCAGAGGAAGATGTAAAAGGACTTAAAAAAACTGATTCTGAGGTAGAAATTCATCTTAAAAATAAAATTCTAAGCTAAACAAAAAATATAATAATCCATTGGCTTGTAAAGGAAATAGTAATACACGTTGTGAGCTTGTTAATTAAATACTTTTAGTTTATGTTAACGTGCATAGAGTATGTTCTTTGTTAATGTTTTACAGCACTGCCAAATTTGGTAGTATTTCTTATACCTTGGGTCATCTAAGTAGATTTAGTTAAAATATATAGTACATTAAACCTACTGTACATATTTCAGTTTATATGCATATTGTTTTGAGAACTATGCAAACTGCACAATGCAGTAATTAGATTTGTATAATATGTATAAATAGTATACAGGCTGACAAAGAATAACTATGTACAAACAACACGATTAAAAATAATGGAACACTTTTTAATAACAGACCTTTTTTTTAATCCCTGAAGGTGTCTGATATACAGAGATTTCACTGTGGTTACAATATTTTTTATAGTGAATTGATTGATTGATTCTAATAGAAACTAAACATCAATACAAATTTACTAAAACATCTTTAATCTCTTAAAACTTATCTCGACACTTCACACTTCAATATTTTAATCTAAAACAAATCAAATATACATTTCACAAGAAAATAACCCTCTTAACAAACGTTAATAAATGTACTCGGTTTCCTTCAAGTGATTAAAATATAAAGCAACCTTCTAGACAACAAAACACACTAGTAAACTAAAGTAGAATAAACTTTTCCGAGTATATGAATGATGAATTCAAACAGATGTTCCAAGTGTTTTAAAATCAAACAATCTCCTTCAGAAAAATATAGTTCATAACAAAGAAAACAAACCGATAAAGATTGTTTTTATATAAATTAATGATAAATTTTATTTAAGAAGAAAAAATGTTTCGAATTAGTTATACTTTTTTCACTTTAGAATTATGGGCGAATAATGAATTTTAGAAGAAGAAGAAAAGTACAATATAGAAATCTGGATTTTATACAATTTTTAGGAACTCATTATTCTGGTGGACTTTGAACTAATTATTTTTTGTTATAAAATTATAGCAATGTATGATGTATGTGTGTGTGTATATATATACATACACACACACACACACCATATATTGCTATAATTTTATAACAGAAAATAATGGGTTAGGAATTGAGAAGGTTGAATTTAGGGGAAGTGAAGCCACACTTGTGTAGGAGAGGGGAAAACCATTTAGGAAAAGCCACACCCACAGTTTACCTGACCGAGATTCGAACCTCAATCTCCCCGTCCTCTGTGGTCTAGCTCAACACAAAACTAGCACGTTAGTCAACTACGCCACCGAGGCAGGTCTGGTTTAATTAATATTATTTGATTTTAAGATGTAATTTTATAGTAAATATAGTTAGTTCTTCAATATTTCCTTTTATTATCTGATTAAAAAAAACCAGTAATATTGAATTTTTTTTTACATCCATTATTGTTTCCAGCCCGTGGTCAGTTTTTTTATTCAAGCCATATGTTCTCCATTACTGACTTGCTGGGCTTGTCGTGGCTTCATGTGCCTTATAATCTAACTTAAAAGACTAGGACAGGCACAACATCCAGTCCCCGGCTGATAATTTATCACTATGAAAGGGTAAACCTACATTTCACCAATGATACATTTTTCGGACATGGCAGGAATCGAACCAGAGACCCTTAGTTCAGTACACACACACTACCAATGAGCTATTGGGGTCAGATCATTGAATCTATTAGAAACTTCAAATTTGAGTGATTATAATTATGTTTGTACTTATTTAGGGTTTATGCATGGGTCTATTATTATGTGTTGTCTTACGACAGGTATATTCCTTGAGCTCAGAGAATTTTCTTCTTTCCTTCAAGTCAACTAGTATTTGAATCCTCCTCCTTCCTAAGCTCCTTTTTACCTCAACTTTTCCTAGTTAAAGTTAAATTATTTCTTGTACAAAATTGCTCTGTACTACTCGAATTGAAAAATGCCTTCTAGAACAGCACTACTTTTCACAATAATGAAATACAACTTCAACAAAAAATAATACTTCTTGGGAGTAACCTAGAGGCAAATCAACACCAAAAAAACCTGTTTCTTAAACAATTTTTTCTGAATGTTGTGAATATACAAACTTTAAAGAAAATGTGTCACTTTATTGACTCAGATTGCTTTAGTTTGTCATTTTTTTTTTAAATCCATGACGTCCATCAGTCCCAAGTTGTTTCAATATTTGACAGATAAATATACAGTAAAACCTCAGTAAACTAATTTGAGACCAAAGCTTAAAATGTGTGGGCTATCGAAATGTTTTTAAAGTTTCACCCATTCTAATTGCAAACGCTTATTTTTATAGGAAGCACACTTTTTATCACCTAAATTGATTAAAATCCCCTAAAATTTGGCATTGTATATTTATCTTTTAATTTATCGAAAAATTAATCAATAGCTTTGGATAATATTTCCTTATGAACTACTGTATATGATTCTCCAATAAATACAACCTCCTTTTCTTTTTTCTGCTTTCTTATGTGGTCTGTTCCGATTATCCCGAATTTAAGACTACCAAAATTTATAACACACAAGTTTTTGGAATGTTATCTGTAGTAAAATAGCATAAAAATATAAATCAAACAATTCAATTTACTAAAAAAATATTTAATTTCGGTGTTATATGTTGTTATTATATCAAAGACTGGGATTTTATTTTGATGTCACTTCATAAACATTATGCCATCGAATCAATGTGTCGTCACTTTTTAAAATAAATTTTTAACCAAATTTAATGTGAAAACAAAGATCTTTTTTCTAAAGTACTTTTGTGTATTATTATCACAATACATTATAGATTTTCTTTTCTTTGTTATGACATTTTATCACATTTTTTATTCCCTCTGAAACAGTTATTGAGATTTTTTTTTTATAAACAACAAATTACATCTTGCAAATTGCCATGCTACCAAACATAAATTTTTTGGTGTGGAGAAGCTATATTTAAAATCAAATGTTTAAAACATCTAAAATAAAGATTTTTATAACAAAATGTTGCGAAACACTGATTTCAAACTTTTTTTGTGTGTGTGTGTGAATTCAAAGTACAAAGAAGTAGTTTATCATCTCTTACTAAAATTAAACCTTGTTTAAAAATTAGGGCTCAATCGCTAAATAATTTTATAATAAAGGAAATTGATAAAACTTAAGAAAAAGGAAAAATAAACTAATAGGAGTAAAATTGATGAAGAAAACCCACCTAGGGAAAGAGGAAAAATGTGGGAAGATTCCAACCCACAAAGGTGGCATCTCCTTCCTTTCTTTTGTCTTCTATAGTAGAAGTAGTCACACATTTTAACACAAATAGAATAATATTTCGGCATTGTTGCCTTTATCAAACACAAAGAAGAAGAAGAAAGTACAAATAACACAATGGATTACTCCATTTTAAACCTAAATAAAAATAGTTAGAAACACATTGTGCCAACTGTTTTTGGGAATAAAGATACATTTCTTGGCTATGGTGGGCTTTCTTCATCAAAGAGGTAAGGTATCAAACTTCTGTGTCGGGGGTCCGAGGTTCAATCCTCGGTCCAGGCACAGATTTATCTGATTACCAAACCCCTCCTTCACCTCTGACAAGACATCTTGTGAATGTGGGGAATCCACCGTGGTTCGGATTCCACGTTAAACTGTAGGTCCTCCATTTCATCTCACAATCACCCTACCATTACACATGAGCGTGAGTGCGCATAACCCGAACGGTGGTGCTAATAATAATAATAAATTTATTCTTAGTAGTTCATTTTTCCTTTTTCTTTAGGCTCATCAATTTCATTTGCTATTAAAATAAATTAAACCTTGAAAAGAGTTTAGAAGTGCAAGGCTGTCTACAAACTTAACAGAATACTGTAGGCTTCAACGTTCACGGTTAAAATTGGTTTTAAATTGTGTTTTAATTGTGAACTTTGAGGCCTACAGTTTTCTGTTAAGTGTATAAACCAGCCTTGCACTTCTAAACTATTTTCAAGGTTTAATTTAATACAGTCGTTTGGCGCCATTTTCCCTTCGTTTCCATACCAACTCTTATAAATAAATCTATAAAGATACAATTCAATATATTTGACAAATAATTAAGGTTATGAATTAGCATGCAGCTTATCAAATGTTTATATATTCACACAAACCGATTTTTAAAATTACTGTACCCAGAATCGGATTCAACAGATTAGCAAATCAAATCTGGTGTACATGAACTCATTGCTCAATTTTTATTTTCGGCATTACTAAAAAAGATGAGTGTATTCAATAAATAAGATGAACTATTTTTTTGTGTAGGTAATTTAAATAGTTGCATTCCAATCATAACCAATAACTAAGTTAAATTTTTAACAAAATTACATTCACCACTCTACTTGTGTTTATAATTTGTTTACATAATACACACATAATTACTTTAAATATTTAAAGGAAAGTAATTAAAACTTATAAAAAATCAGTCCATTTTCATAATGACTAAGTTTATGTTAACCACAGCTTTCATATGTTAATAAACAATTTATTTATAATATATAACCAAACAAATATTTGTGTTATATAATTGATAAGATATAATACTTTACTAAACCCTCAATTTTCATAATTTGCTATAAATAAGCAAAAATTATTTTTTTTAACTCCAGATGAACAAATTTCTCTTTTTTTAACTCTTTAGTGAAACCATTTTAATCTCTCTACAGATTAGTGTAGTTTGATTAAAAATGTAGTCAAACTTCACATTTTTTTCCTTCACAATGTAATATTTTAAAGAGAAAAAGTGTAAGGAACAAAAAGGACGAAAACCATAATATGCCTTTCACAAGAATAAAAGGGACACAGTTCACACGTCATCCTATTGCCGTCGGGCAAAGAGTTAATGGCCGTTTCTTAAAGAAAATTGATAATTGCCACTGAGTCCCTTGACTATTGAAACACTCTTTTCTTGCCCGTCTCTTGTCAAAAAAATAAAACCAATATTAAATATTTATTTTGTTTTTGTAGTCTCTAATAATATGGCGACCAGATATCTTGTGTGTGTGTGTGTGTGTGTGTGTGTGTGTGTATCAAGGTGTAAGTCAACATAGTTAATGAGCTACCATCATTAGACAGACATTTATGTCACTCATCAATGATACATTTTTGGCCATGCCGAGAATCGAACCCTGGCAAACATGCTACCAACTGAGCTAAGATGTCAAAACTCAGAAAAATGAGTCTTAAAATTATGGTTGTTCGTCCCTCTATATCTGCCTGAACCTGGAGCTACAGCCGAAATAATTTGATGGATCTGTATCGACATCTGCTAGACATTGGCCGTTATCTACATACAGTAGAAGAGAAATTTATGGCAAACAAAAGGTGTGTCAATAACTTAATTACATCAAGAGAACTTTAGGCAATGATAACTTTTAGTGAGATGCAATCCCTAGTGTGGTTTGTAAACATAATTTAAACCTTGATAACACCCGTGTTTCCTTACAGAAATAAAGTCAATCTGATATTTTTATCACAGGTGTGTGTCACATTCTTGATATATCTCTAAACAAGTGATTTTTTTTTTGTGGGGCCAGGTCAAAATTTACAGGTAATGATTTTTTTTTTCTCACCACATAGTAAGTAACATATTAGATTAAATTCACTTAAGTTTTCTTATTAAAAAAATCAGTAAACAAATCTAGAAAAATAATAAAAGGTTTGGAATTAATCTTACCAAGTGATGACATTACTTGTACAAACCAAACAATAAAAACAAAATAAGCTCTGTTTTTCTTCACTCATAGTTAACCACAAATTGTTTACCAAACCACGTATTGGAAAAAGTTTTTTTTCCTTGACATCCACCTGCTTATGTGCTCCTAACTGTTTAGTTTCAAATTTTTCTTGCAGTTTTAATTAAAGAAACAGTTTTTTTTTGTAAAAAACACTACTTTATTCATTTTATTTAATCACTTTCACTCATCACCTTACTTAATGGGTCAACACACACTAATACATGCCAAAACAAAATATAAACCTGCTTCATCTAATCGTGGGCCCGCCTAGACCAGCCCAATGAATTACTGGGAAGCGCGGAGTAGAATGGCCTTGAGAGATATCTCCCACTGGATGGCGGGGCTTATCTGAAGGGCTGGCCCATGCTAGCTTCTCCATTTACTCATTATAGTCTCAAACGCTGGTACAGTTGCGTGACGGTTGGAGGGAGTCTTCAATCCTCTTGGGACTGGAGTATTGTATAACGAATTGAATAATTCACTGTGTGGAGAGAATGGTGCTTTATTTCATATTGTTTTTTACAAAATTTTATATAAAACAAAAAAATAATTTTTTAATGTTCAAAAAGTTTTGGTGGGTTAGGGCCCCCTATGGTCGAGCCCTTGGACTGATTTACCCCAAAAATTACATAATTATGTGTTTTGTTGTGGACTGTGAGGTCTACAGTTTTCTGGTGTGATGGCCTTGCCTTTCTATACTCATTTCATTGTTTAGTATCTAATATAGCCGTTTGGGGCCATTTTTACTTGCTTTACATACTTTCAATTTGAGCAGAAGCGGTCATAAAACAATTATTGTTTGTCACACTCAACTAGAATGATAAACAATAAATGGTAGATTGTGGAACCCCTTTTGAAAGTACAAAAGTGTTAAATGTACAAGTCTCAAAACAGGTTCTAATCCAAGCATTCCAAAAATTATGTTGACTACATCAATCAAAATATATTTATAATTAGTACTTTATATAAAGAAAATAATATTTTAATGGCTGTAATAATTAACATTTCGTAATCTTAATCAAGATGTTTTTAAAACATATTTTATTATTTTGTATGTCTATTAACCATTTTATTTAATAGCTTGTTACAATCTTACAATCAAGCTATTTAGAATTGTCCAAATTATAACATTCCATTTTATAGACATTTTATGTTTAAAGGAATATTACAAATCAAAATATTTTATTGCACAACATTAGTACGGTAGAAATTTCACAAAGTCAAAATCTCAGATGTAAATTGACATTTATTAATAGCCGAGAGATTAAAATGGGTATTGCTATTTCTATTAGTTTGCTTTTTAAGTCAGAAAAAACAGACATTGTTGGGACAAACAATAAAGTCAAAATCCTCATTAAAATTTACAATATCTTTGTCTTCACAGCACGGGAGTCAGGAAATCATACAATAAAGCGGAATATAATTATATCCACTTTTTAAAAATAACTTTATATCTGTGTATGATGTTGCAAAAACAAATGCAGTTTATCGTTTATAAAACACAACAGTCCTTTTTCAAATCATGATTGATATGGAAGTCTATATAGTTGTCTCTTAAACTTGCAGAGTTCCATCAACTGAAATATAATTCAAATTATATTTATTTATTTAGCACAGTGTCTTACTAACTGATTGGGTTATACATTTAAGTACTAATTACGCTAATGGATCAGGAATTGGGAAGGTTGAATTTAAAGGAAGTGAACCCACACTTGCGTGGAGGGATAGTGGAAAACCATTTAGGAAAAACCAACCCCCAGTTCACTCAACCGAGATTCAAACCTCAATATCCCCGTCCTCGGCAGTCTAACACAACACGAAACTAATGCGTTAGCCCAATACACGACCGTGGTGGGTAATTCAAATTATAAATATTACCTAAAATATTATTTGTAGAAATAAAGAACAAGTGTATAAATAAACATAAAAATTATGGGGTTTTATTTCCATCATGTTCAATTGTCAATTATTTCAATGCAAGTTATGGCATTAATAGGCTGATATATTAAGAATTTCACAAAATACAGATATACAATTTACTAAACTCTAAGATACAAATCAAAAGGGCAAGTTTTAATCTAAATTATTTTTTGTCAACTCGTTGAAATAAAGTTTAATTTGTATTCCCCCCCCCCCCCCC
>CABFVX010002742.1:61777-73544 GCA_902151425.1 Timema shepardi | reverse complement strand
GGGGGGCGCTATGTACACAACTGAAATACAAGCACTTCCAAAGTTCCTGGTTACAGATCCAGAGGTCCTGGATTTGATCTCCGACGCTTACAGATTATTCTTTGAAGTAGTAGGTCTGGAACGGGATCATTCGGCCTCGTGAGGACAAATGAGGAACTAATTCAATAAAGTAGTAGGCCTAATGGCTCTGGTTTAGAAAAGTGTGATTAATGGTTGGAGGGCTCATTATGCTGATCAAATGACACCCTCTATCCACAAATATTGGAACTTTATCCTCACCAAGATGTGGCGGCTGGTTGTCAGGTATAGCTCGCTTGCTAGCTGACACCATGGAATTTTTTTTTAACTAACACTGATAAAGTTACTAGAATATTTCCGATCCTCACCTGGTTATTTCGTTCCCGTCGCCTTCTGTAATCATCTCCAGTCATCTCACCACTGCTACTGCTGTTCTCATTGTTTTGACTTTCTTCACTTTTCCTTCGGCTCCGACTGCCCTTTTTCTGGCCACCGTTGTTCTCTTTGTTTCTGGGTGCCATACTCCAGAGGCTGCTTTGCCTTTTTAGGTGAAATTTTTAAAATAATTGTATTACCGTATATTTTTTATGGAGTTATTGTGGTTATAGAAACGTGATAAGATGACGAAGTTGGCACAAACTTAAAACTGCGTCGTGCTGACCCTTAGCAGATGACATTTAAATGTCCTAAAAATAAAAATGAGTAAGTTACTGTACAATGAGAAACATACACGTACATTTTCAAAGTAAGCCTACAGTAGACACTTAAGCCAGTTTTAAATTAACACCAGTTTGTTATGCGTTATGAAGGTTTTAAAAATAACAGAAGGCTCAGAACTGTCATTAGAAGAACAATATATTTTATAGTCGGAGTCTTATCAAATATCCACGCCAGACAAATATAGAATCACCAAAGCAATAAGTATCGCGCAGTTAATGAATAATTGATATAATACGTTATTTCTTATGGTTGATTTCAGTATAAGTATTTGTATTAACTCTCATTTCGCATCTAAACAATAAATTTATATATTTTATAATCCGAAGGTAACTGTCACAAAGGAATTATTCTCATGAGATGAACGAGATCAGCTTAAAAACTAATTAGAACATACGTACTCGCAAGTTACTAATTTCAGAATACATTTCATGTCGAATAATCAAGTTCAATATTGCGCAATTTTCACACACATTTCTTTGTGGATCATTTACTTTACACACTTTATCCATCTAACGCCATTATGTTTTCATCTGGTTTTTCATGCGATGATGAAATCCCTCACCAGATGGCCTTGAGGGGCTAAACGTCGAAACGTGTCGTGGTTGTCCGTGGGGCTGGGTTCGAAATTCTCATGAGCCACTATGTAATAATAGTCTCAGAGCTTTTTCGAATCTCTCAAGATTTCTTTTTTTCTTATTTATAATCTCTAAACAATGACATCATCATTGAAAACTTTGGCAAGTTTATGGTAAGGTGTAGCTTGATTTTTCTAAAATTACCTGACTCCGTTTTACACTATTTAAGATAGCGTTGACATTTTTTAAAAATCAATCGGTGTTTTAAATTGTATCATATTATTGGAGTAATTATTGGCGTTCTGAATAGAAATTAAGATCTAAAATGCATAGTATTTTGAAAATACAGTTGATTAAAAGACTTTATATTACAGTTTACAACGTCAATATAGACAAACAAATCATTATGATTTACAGCTGTCACTTTTGACAGTACCTATCAATGCATCTAAAATTCTTTGTTAACTGCAAACAAGTTTTTATATATTAAACCTCACTTTCGCGGTTCAAAAAATGTATTTTTATATAAGAATATTAGAAGATAGCTTAGCCATATTTTAAGTATGTCCTTGAATAGTCAAATTTCTTAAATGTCCAATTTAAGCCAGAAGACTTGTCATGCCTAAGAGTAGACTCCACTCAAAAATAGCTGGTAATTGACTGTATGAGAATTTAATCCATTAAAGGCATTTAAGAAACTTGATAAAATTTATAAAATAATTTGTAGTGTTTTGTAAAAATGAAATAGGGCATAGAAAGCCTACAGTGATATAAATGAAAAACATAACCTAAATATCAGCTACCAGCAATGTAAACAACTATACTTCTAACACACACAGAGTTTCTAGGTTAGGTTATCTCCAGCTGGTATTTGTTACTTTAGGACAACCAGCCCTTCTAAAGTTTGGTTGCACACATCCAAAGAATTGGGCAAAATGTGAGGCAAGATTGTGTCACAGGATATAATCCTGCCAGATACGTTAGTATAATTCCAGTATGAAAGACATTTCGGAAGGTCCTTTCTACTCGGATCCTACTTTAGCTTAGTCATATTGTGCCAAGTTTTATTTGTTAAACTTGCAGATGCAAGTCTAGGTCATGCTAAATGCTTTTGAAGCAAGTGTTAGGACGGACCTAACTAGTGCAGTAAGTAAATAGGTTGGCTATCTTTGTTAAATTTGCATAGCTGGTGTAAAGTAGCCCCGTGGCTTCTTTGGTTCTAACTGACAGCTCACAGCTGACTTCTGACAGTCGACATTTAGGTATATACCTACATTTTGACTGTCATTAGTGACAGCTGCTAAACACATGTTTTATCAGATTATATGGTTCGGCGTAGGGATACATAATTTGGTCTGGTAACTTTTCAACGCCGTCAGAAGTCAGCTGTGAGCTGTCAGTCAGCACCAAAGAAGCCATGGGGCTACTGTAGTTGAAATAAACAAATGAATAATTTGTACAATCTATTTTAATTCAATATTATTATTTTTCCAGGTTTATTTTATTTAATGAAGATATAAATGAACTATAAGAACTAACTGAAGTGTATTATCATTTAAATTTAAATAAACAATGAATCCTGAAAGCAGTTCTGCAAAATCTCCCGACCAAGCTCCTCTAAGCAAGTATTTTTCCCAAAATTCCACAACCTCACCAGCGGCAAGTTTCTTTGACCATATTTCATCGTCCGTGAATGGACCGGCAATGATGACCAGCGTACGGGAAAGCGCATCTACCCAAGACCTTTTCCAAGCTGCCAGTAGTTTGCCCACAACTACAGTTCTATCCCCTACCAGTTCTGCCACTACAACTGTTACATCGACCACCATTATTGATGCATTTCAAAAACCTTTTAAAAGTAAAAATAATATTGAAAAAGTTGCCACACCTACAACGGAGAACGCAGGTACTACTAACGGCAAATTGGAAGAAAATAATCTTGCTAAAACCCCGATTCAAGAGGAACCTATAGTTTGCAGAATATTCGCATCTCAGGAAGCGCCAATTGATTACAATGTTTCATCGAGTAAAAACTTTTTTGATATGCTTGGAACTACGCCAACACAACAGCCAAACGCAACGGCTGCAGTAACTCCCTCTCTGTTAGGGATAGATCAGCAGGTTACTGGACTGACCATCAGTGGTGCTAGTAGTATAGTAACATCACCAGATTTCCCGGCAACTACCGATGGGTCATATTTAAGCCCGATGACACCAACTGGCGAAGAACTGGATTCGATGTTGAATGACGATACTTTCAACCAAGGGTCAATTCTCCACCCCAGCGAAGGGGACAGACAGAGAGATGCCTGGATTCCATCTGATCGGACAAGGCAAGCTCTAATAGCTGCGGCCACATCCCCTCCTGGGACGTTCTTTCCTGATCGCGAGCTGTTAACTATGCCAGGAGTAGTCATGGAAGAAGATATGGTAAGTTGAGCAGAACCCGACATTCCAAACACTCTTGAAGAGTGAACTCAACAGGGTGGCTAGGTTTACCCTTTTGGGACTACAATAACGATAATATCAGGGCCGGATTTAACTACTAAGCCTGGGCCTAGAACGCAATTCTCTAGGGGGCGCCACTTGAATGGTGAATGTTATGGCAATTTCACCAAGATTTTTTTTTTTTTTTGACAATTTAATAAACAAGTCGTAGGTGACCTGGTGTTCTAGGGGTAGGGTGTCAGACTTCTGTGCTGGCGGCCGGGGTTCAATCCTCTGTCCCAGCACAGATTTATCTGATTACCAAACCCCTCCTTCGCCTCTGACAAGACATCTTGTGAATGTGGGGAATGCCAGGCCTCCACTGTGGTTCGGATCCCACGTTAAACTGTAGGTCCTCCATTTCATCTCACAATCACCCTACCATTACACATTAGCGTAAGTGCGTATAACCCAAACGGGTAGTAAGACGCAGTGTTAATAATAATAATAATAATATACAAAAATTGTGATGTGGCACTTTTATTGTCATTTCCGAGATATTGGATTAAAACCATCCAAAATATTTCTGGCGGTAAAAAATCATGTTGACGAGTGTAATTTTATACCTGCAGGTGGATACAGTTCATGAGATGGTGAATCACTATCTCGGGGAAGCGGAGGCTGGCAGGCGCAATGTATTAACCGCAAACGATGTGACACAGGATGAGAGAGGGCTACGTGAACTCATTCAGGTATTGCGGCTTAACTTTTACACCCTCTGCACTCATCCTACTCGCTTCAGTGGCCGAATGGGCCAAGGCGTCTTTCTCACAATAGACTGGCCTGCGGATGATGGGGAGATCAGGGTTCGAACTCAGGTCGAGTATCCCGAGAGTAGTTTTTCCAAAATGGTTTTCCACTCTCCTTCCACACAAATGCGGGTACACTTCCTCTACATTAAACTTTTAACACAATTAGTATAGATAACCTGAACAGGCTGTAAGACGCAGTGCTAAAAGAAATTAAAAAGCACTCATCTTAGTATTTCGTGGTGATTGCTGTCGATTGGCAGAAAATAAATCGGTAGGAACTGTGTGATTAGCCACTTTACTTTTCCACCCATTACTGTTTCCAGCCTGTGGTCTGGTTCATTTCTTTTAATTCAGGTAATATATTTTCCACTACCGGTTGGCTAGGCCTGTCGTGATTATCTACTAGGTTTCACAATTACTAGTCCAAGTGGAAGAAATGCTTTCAACTGAGTATTTGAAACCGGTACTTTACAATAATTGACTACAATGTTGTACAACTATATAACTTCGCATTTTGTTTGAACATATCTGAAATAAAATGATGAAATATTGGTCTAATAATATATAATCTCATAATTTTTTTATCTGTAACTTTGTAATAATTTGCAGGCTAGTTGTTTCCGAGCAGCTGTTAACCTGACTAGTCAATTGTTAACAATTTATGGGCAAGGAGCGGGGAGAGCCGGCCATCCCAGTAAACACACTGTGCATTCTATACAGGCGAGTCACTTATGTATTTTATTGTGTACGAAGTCAGTGATCTGGTGGTCCTGGGGTAAGGTGTCAGACTTCTGTGCTGAGGGTCCGGGGTTCAATCCTCGGTCCGAGCATAGATTTATCTGATAGCCAAACCCTTCCTTCACCTCTATCAAGACGTGTATTATTCACAACTTGTGAATGTGGGGAATGTTAGGCCTCTCTCGTGGTTCGGATCCCACGTTAAACTGTAGGTCCTTCATTTCATCTCACAATCACCCCTAACATTACACTTTAACGTAAGTGCGTACAACCCGAACGGGTAGTAAGACGCGGTGCTAATAATAATAATAATAATAATGTGTACGAAAAACTAATGAACAGTTTAAGTATAGATATAAATAACCAAGACAACATAAAACATTACTGGTATTCTCCGAATTCATTTTTAAGGTTCCGTTGTTCAGTCTAGTGTCCAAAACTAAAAATGTTCATACACATTTGTGTAAATTTTGTAATGCTTAGTGAGCAACTCCCAAGGGGTTCTTGTATCACCCCGAAATCATGCACCTCACATGAAGATTTATCATACATGAGATAAGTTCTTAACATCACATCTTACTACTCGTTCGGGTTGCACGCGCATGTACCAATTATGATAATGGGTTAGGGACGAGGAAGATTGAAAACCAACTCTGGTGGTCTTGCATGAATTAACGAGCTACTCTCGTGCTATACTAAACCGCCGATGACGGGAAGAACGAGGTTTGAATCAGTCGGCTTTACTGGGGGTGGGTTTTTGTATAAAATGGTTCTTCACTCCCCCTCCATGCAAATGCGAAAGTATTTCTTCTAAATAACCTTCTTAATACCTAACATCATTAGTGTAATTAGTACATAAGCTTATAGCCTGAACAGGTAGTAAGACTCTGTGCTGAAATAAAAGGTTGAATTAAGAGGAAATATACCTGTATTTGTGTGAAGGAAGCGTATAAAACCATTTAGAGATAAACCACCTCGGTACACCAGATTGGGATTCGGATCCTGATCTCTCTGTCATCGTCTATTGTGAGAGTGACACCTTAGACCATGCAGCCCACCGACTTTGGTTTCAGTGCGTGAATGCTTCAAAAGGCGTGTCCTTTTCTAATCCAACATTAGAAGAAACTTTAATACTAAAAGATTTACCCACATCTCCACCACCAAGAACAATTTTTACTTGAATCCATATGCCGTGTGCGGAGTGTCAACTTGACTTATAAACAATTACCAGCTTCAACCGAGCTTCGGAAAAAATTCTGGCTCTAACAGTTACAAAGTTTTGCCAATGAAAATATTGACAGCTAAAATACTCAATTGAGTGTCATTTATCACCAATTGTGAATTTTTATATACATAACAAATCAATATTCACATGGAAAAAAATGTGGAAAAAAATTTAATTGTAATTTGATTTATAACTAGATTTATAAAAATTACAAAATATTTCAAAAAATTGTTCAATAAAACATTTTACAGTAATTGTAGTGTCTACAGTTTATATAAATAGCTACAATATATTATTTTTCAAGCATAAAACAACTTGATAAAAAAATATTTGAACTTTAATTCGGCTTTGAAATTATTTCATGCATTTGATTTGTATTGGCTTCGAATTGAAAACGAAAAAAAAAAATTATTTTGATTCGGCTTCGATAATATTTCATGTATTCGATTTGTATTGGCTTCGAATTGAAAAAGTAGACATCACACACCCTTACCGTCGAATGTTTAAAATTTCTTAATACACTACAATTATTTATTGTTAAATTGAATTATTTTTATCTTTCTAATTGTCTTCGAAGCATTTTTTAATACAAAGATGGAATCAGAATTCATTAATTTTGTTTCAAAATTGACACTAATGCATATATTATTAACAAACAGGAAACATACATTATTCATTAGATGTTGCTTTTTCCACATAGACATATTTTCTTCCAAAATGGTTTTCCACTCTCCCTGCAAATGCAGGTACATTTCCTTTAAATATAACCTCTCTAATCCCTAAAACCATTAATATAATAAGTATGTAAGTGTACAACCCGAACGAGAAGTAAGACGTGCTTAAAAAAATATTTTCTTGCAGTTGTGGTTCACACGTCTGGCGTTACTGGTGAAGCTTCGTTCTTTCTCTTTGGCCGAGGTGGAATCCGAACCATTTGGGGACCTGGATCGTCCTGATCTTTATTTCCAGTTCTACCCAGAGCTGTACGGCGGACGCCTGGGCTCCATGGTGCCGTTCGCATTCAGACTGCTTATCGCCGAGCTACCACAATTCACTGGGAAGTATAAAGACGCTCTCAACAAGCTACACATACTACTAGCCACTGTCCGCAAGGTGACGATTAGGGATATATTTTAGTACAACTCTTTAAGTGAATACGCTAGGGGTGTGCAAAATTTTGAATAGTCCTTCACTTCGATTCGAAAGAAAAATTCAGGACTTGACACTAAATTTATTATTTTAAGACAAAATATTTGAATTATGTTTGAAATATAACATTTTGTAAATTATATTGAATACCTAAATTTAAATAGTTATGCAAAGTACAGTATTTATATCCGACATTAAATATACATTTTTTTAATATTCGAACTTTGATTCAGCTTCAAGAAAATTTGATATTATTCAATTATACTTTGCTTCGAATTTAAAAAGTGGACTCGACACACAACTAAAAGACACTTTTTACTTTTTGAGGGATATTTTATTACACATGGGATAAGGTACAGGATAGAAAGATGAGAACAAAATAGGATAATTGAACAGAACATGGCTTTTACAATTAAAAGAGAAACACGGCTCACACTCTACATTGCTGCCACTGGACTGAGAATGAGTGATTGCCTATTGAATAAAATCAAGCATTACCTCTCGATCCCTCGGCCTAGATTCCCATTATTTTGGAACTTATCAAGAGGGGGTATGTAACACTCAATGCAACTTCCTAAACAAGGAAACAAGAAAAAAAAGGAAATAAGTAATAGATAATAGGATATACTTACCTAGAGCATTAAGAACTCGTAAGTCCATTGCTGCACTTACAAAATTATGCCACCTATTCCTATCTTGAACTAGTTCTATCCATTCCACTTCATTACAACCTATGCTTATATTG
The DNA here is from genome assembly GCA_902151425.1 of Timema shepardi. Taxonomy (NCBI): domain Eukaryota; kingdom Metazoa; phylum Arthropoda; class Insecta; order Phasmatodea; family Timematidae; genus Timema; species Timema shepardi. Next base: position 65,135 of record CABFVX010002742.1, on the reverse strand, counting down.
AGCTAGTTCTATCCAGTCCACCTCATTACACCCTATGCTTATTTTGAGCTAGTTCTACCCAGTCCACCTCATCACACCCTATGCTTATTTTGAGCTAGTTCTACCCAGTCCACCTCATCACACCCTATTTCTATCTTGAGCTAGTTCTATCCAGTCCACCTCATTACACCCTATCCCTATCTTGAGATAGTTCTATCCAGTCCACCTCATCACAACCTATTCCTATCTTGAACTAGTTCTATCCATTTCACTTCATTACAACCTATGCTTATATTGAGCTAGTTCTATCCAGTCCACCTCATCACACCCTATGCTTATTTTGAGCTAGTTCTATCCAGTCCACCTCATTACACCTTATCCCTATCTTGAGATAGTTCTATCCAGTCCACCTCATCACAACCTATTCCTATCTTGAACTAGTTCTAACCATTCCACTTCATTACAACCTATGCTTATATTGAGCTAGCTCTATCCAGTCCACCTCATCACACCCTATGCTTATTTTGAGCTAGTTCTATCCAGTCCACCTCATCACACCCTATTCCTATCTTGAGCTAGTTCTATCCAGTCCACCTCATCACACCCTATTCCTATCTTGAGCTTGTTCTATCCAGTCCACCTCATTACACCCTATCCCTATTTTGAGATAATTCTATCCAGTCCACCTCATCACACCCTATCTCTTTCAGTTCCATTCTAATGGTATCCTCCCATCTGCGTCTAGGTCTCCCCAATGGTCTCTTCCCATTGGGTTTGCCAGTCGGTAACCTGAACAAGGTTCTAGAATCTCCAATTCCTGTTGCATGTACTGCCCACTACAATCTACTTGATTATCCTAACAATGTCTTGTGATTAGTACAGGGTATGTAGCTCATCATTATGTAACCTCTTTCACTGCCTAACAGACTCATACATTTCTGGACCAAATATATTCATAAGCACCTGGCTTTCGAACACCCTACATTTGTTTTTGTCATGTAAGACCACGTTTTACACCCATAAAGAACACCCTGTAAAATTATTATTGCGTATATTTTGAGTTTAATATTATATATAAATATAAAAATGAAAAAATAGCTTCTATGTTAATATTTCTTTTTACACCTCCCTATTTAAATGTCCTAACATTCTTTCTTATTTCTCTCTTTTTTGCTTTATTTGGTTTTTATCTTTAAGGAAGTTGCGTTGCGCTTTTTAAACTACCTTCTTATGAGTTTTGTTTGAATGAAACTCAAGTCGAGGGATCAAGAGTTAGCGTTCGATTTTGTTCAAGAGGCAGCCGTTACCTTTCTGTCCAGTGGCGGTAGTGTGTGAACTATGTTCCTTTTTCAATTGTAAAAGCCACATTGTGCTAGTTTATTTTATGAGTTTCTATTGAAAACTTTCCTGTACATTCTTCCAAATATAACAAAATTATCTATTCTAGAGTTATTTTTCTACTCTAGTGCAATTTTATAAGGAACATTGAACATAAATATACACTTTCTCTGGAGATAGGCTTATCCACCGCCACCTACAGTTATAGGCTTGAATGTAAAAAATTGGCAATGACATAAAAGTCTGACCCAAACCATAGTACCGCCAAGCCGCTCAGTGAGATTGTACTGTCGCAACATAGCGTGTTTTTTCTAAACCATTATATTGGATGAGCTGGAGCCAGTCATTAATAAAGGGTAATATTTTAGTGTTCAAATAAAAGTTGCTTTAATAGTTTTAATCTGCGTCTCACTTAAATAGTTAAATATCTGTTATTGAAAAAATATGTTTGTTCTTTGATATATATTTTATTACATATGTATATTGTACGTCTTTCCTGTAGGACTACCTTCTATAATGTATCAAGTATTTTTTTTTTTTTGATCAGGTGTTGAATAATCTGACGGCTGGTCTTTGTGAAGATGGCAGCCCTGCGGAGCTCAGTACAGCAGACCGGTCAGAGTCCAGGAAAATTTGGAAAAGTCGAGAAGCAAGGGTACTGCACTCTATTATCAACTGTGCCCTCTATCAAAAGGTGAGAAGATTATCAGAAATGATCACATACAAAGCCTATTGGCAAAACTTTACTCATTCGATTGGTCATTGTGATAACATTGATTTTGGTATCTTTATATGCATTTACAAAGGCTATATTCAAATTATAGTGGACTTATAATCATTTATAATTTGCCTCTAGATACTCCATTTTAACTTTTTGGCCATAGTGTTTAGTAAGAAACGCTGGAGGTGCATGTTTCTGGAAGACCACCTTAATACTTTTGGCCACAGTATTTTTATTATTATTTAGCACTGCCTCTTACTACCCGTTCGGGTTATACTCTTCAGTACTAATTACGCTAATGGATCAGGAAGTGGCAAGGTTAAATTTAGAGGAAGTGAACCCGCATTTTTGTGGAGAGAGAGAGCGGAAAACCATTTAGGAAAAAAACACCCCCAGTTCACCCGACTGAGATTTGAACCTCGATCTTTCCGTCCTCGGCAGTCAAGCTCAACACGAAACTAGCGCGTTAGCCAATTACGCCACCGAGGCGTGTTGCATTTAGTAAACTTTGCTGTCCTTGAAAATACTTGTCTGTCGTCACAGGACTACAGTTTGGCGGTGGAGGTGTTGGAGTTATTGTTGAGGTCTCATGACTGGGGAACCAACCACAAGAGAGCTCTGCAGTCGGCGCTAGGCAGAGTGTATCTACAATTGGGAGACGTCGCAGGAGCGGAGAAGAGCTTGGCAACTGCCAGGGAATTGCGACAACAACAGAGGTACACATTAGGAACAAATAGCTGTGTAGTTTGCCAATTCGACACCTTAGCTCAGTAGGTAGCGTGTCTACTTAATGAGCTAGAGGTCACAGGTTTGATTCCCGTCATGGCCGAAAATGTATCATTGGTAAAATATGGGGCTTACCCTTTAACAATGATAAATTAACGGTTGGGGATTGTATGTTGTGCCTGTCCTAGCCTTAAGTCAGATTATAAGGTATATGAAGCTACGAAGGCCTAGAAAGCCGATAGTGGAAAAATATATGACTTCAATTTTATAAAATGACCCTGACCATAGGCTGGAAACAGTAATGGATGTAAAAATCTGCTATAAAAAGGATTATTTACATAAAATACTTAAAGTTAATAACTACAATGGCTGTATGCACAAACTATAAACAAGTTTTTAAAAATTTATGATAATTCAAATTTAGATTTTTAACCAAATTTAATGCCATAAGAGATAATCAGACAAAAGGAGCTATTGGGGAATTTCCGTTAATAAAATTATATCTTTAAATTTCTTTCAGATTGATTTAACTAAACATTTTCGATATTTAATTGAAAATTTCCATTACTTGAATTTTAGAGTTTCGGAGGGGGG
>CABFVX010002742.1:26839-61750 GCA_902151425.1 Timema shepardi | reverse complement strand
GGGGGGTGATTTGAGTCGAGTTTGATCAAAAGTGAAATTAGAACCAACTTTTTTTAATACTTGTAGAACCTTACTTTACACTAAAGGAGAAATATATATTATTTTTGTTTCTTTCATCCTTACCAATACTTCCTTCTCTTTTTTTTTAAGAACCTCTGTGCCTAGTACACCTGACTTACGCGACCTCGTGGATCGAGGATTGATGGCTGTTGCTCAGAATGCCTTCCAAGAAGCATACGACTGTTTTCAGAAAGCATCAGCCCTTGAACCAACCAACATCATGGTATGTTTCTAAACATATTATACAAGTCTCTGCGGTATGCTACTACAAACTATCCTCGCTAGTTTTTTTTAAAATATGAAAACCTTTTAGAACTACAATATGAAATGTGGTATCTGTCACCATCTGCCTCAATTGGAAGGCGTGGTAGTGTAAACATCTGATATTGTGTGATGGGTTCTAGATTTAGCCTTCCTCTAACAAATTCATTTTTTTATAGACTCACCAATAAAAAAATTAAGATATTTGGGCATTAGTGGCAAGCTTTAATCTTTTTCTTGGGTTAGTTTTCATCGTTTTCTTTCCCCTCTTTCTTATTGACATAAAAAAGGGTGGTTGTAGGTGAAGCGCAAAGTCAACTACAAATGTACTGTGAATTCATACGTTTGCCGAAAAACTAGCGCAGAACAGAAACATGGTCATGTGACTTGCTCTAAGCCAATCATAAGATTTCCGCTGAATCGGCGCGAGCTGTTCTGCTAAAGTTCAACTATTCTCTACTTTGTCCGCTCTGCTCTAGATGTTAGGCACAGGAGAACCAATCTAATGTCAGAACCAACCCTCTCAAATTAGTGCGCATGTGCATTTGTCAACGCATGCGCTATACAGCCAGGAGCTAGCAGACAGCTTAGTTAGTCGTCGTGAGGAGATTTGAAATAACTCGTTAATGTAAAGCATGTTTATCGATGTATAATTTGTAAGCAGCCATCGGGACAATGATCTAAAATATATGTTTATCCACTAGAAAACAAAATGTGTTGATAATCAGATGTTGTAAAGCGTTTCAATCCATCATGGGTCAACTTAAAGTGTGTAAATTACTACGCAGATTCTGTTTTATAGTTTTTGGCGAAAGTGTGAATCAAGCGTTAGTCAGACTAGAGAAGTAGTTCCAGAAAATGACACAGATTATCGTAATTAAATCCTTGTGTCTCAACAGTGTGTGATGTTTTCATGCTGAACACCTTTACTATAGTAAAATAAATTATTTCTACCATATAGTTAATTATACTACTACTAAAGCAACTTCATTGACATTTGCCTAAAACTAGGTGGTTTTTTTTTCAGTTTTCTAATCACTATAACTATGTGTGTTAGAAATAAAATATAATTTAGGTACAGAATTATTTTTAATGTATCATATGAGTACACCCCACATATTGGCCGTTTGGGTAGCCTAAATTTATCTTTACCTCGGTTTGCGTTGCAGTTGATGAATAACATGGGCGTGTGCCTGCTCTACCTAGGCCGCCTTAAGGAAGCACTGGTCCATCTAGAAGGGGCAGTCAACAATAACCCCACACGAGGTCTCCATGAGAGTCTGCTCCTTAACGTGTGCACATTATATGAGCTCGAGAGTTCCTTCAGCAACCAGAAGAAGCTCAATATGTTGCGGCTGCTCAGTCGCTACAAAGGCGACGGCATCTGCGTCAGCTGCCTCAAGCTCTAGATGTAAATGGAGTGGATTATAAACGCGATGTATATCCATTTCTTCTGTACCCCAAGCTCTTGTTTTATTTCCCATGCCAAAATAACAATCTAAATCACACTTTTATGTTTGAATCTTTATTTTTATCTTCTTTTTTTTTAATTATTAGGTTTTCTGTATTACGATTGGTCCATTCCTTTTGTCAGTGAACTTAACGCCAATGCAGACTGTTCTCTGCCTCCTCCTTCAGCACCCAGAATTGTCATTTCCTTCCAAGTCATCCAATATTTGAATCCTCCTTCCTAAGCTCCTTCTTCCCTCAACCCTTCGTTCTATGATGTTGTGCAGATGACAGTTACTCCTAAGGATATGTCCGGTCCAGTTTGCTTTGTACCGAAGAATCATACCCAAAATGGTTCTCTTCTTAGTATTTCTTCATTTGTCACTCTTTTCTGTCCACCTTCTCAAGTACCATATTTCAAAGCGCTCCAAGTATTTCTTTGCCATCTTCCTAAGAGTCCAAGTTTCGGCTACATAGATGCTCCACATATATAATTTCATCAGTTTCTTCCTTGATTTCAACTTGCTGGTCTGCAATTACCACTTCTTGTTGAAGGCTTCCTTGGCCATGGCGATAATCAGCCTAATTTCCTTGGTACACAGGCATCCTTTGTCAGCAGACTTCCCAGGTACTTGAACTTCTTTATATTTTCCAATGCCTGGTTTCCAATTTTGATTTTTAACGACTCTTTATTTTTTTAAATAATCACTTTTTGACTTCTCGTTGTGGATATCCTAACCATCTTCTCCCTGTCTCCACCAGCCGGTCCATCATTTCCTTCGACTCTTCTTTATTTTTGACCAGAAATGCTAGATTATTTGCGTATTTTATTGTGTTGATGATGCATCCTTCTATCATAAAACCTCCAGGGCTACCCTGACCAGCCACTCTCCATACAAGTTGAATCAAGTTCAACAGACTGGAGGACAAAAGAGCATCCCTGCCTCACTTCTCTTCCTGTATCTATGTTGTTGGTCTCTACATCATTCTGCCTCACCTTTACTGCTGGCCCAGATAGAGGTTTTAATTTTTAAATTAGCCTTCTGTCCCTCAAGTTGCTGCTGATCCTCTTGAGTATTTCCATCAGTTTCTTCCACTGCACTCCATCGAACTCCTTTGCCAGTCACTGGAAGCAATGTAGACCTCTTTCTTGACTTCCAACACTGGCTCTGAAATGATTCTCATCATTCTGATGGCATCTCTGGTTCCTTTTGTGGATCCAAATTACTCTTCTTCCATCACACTTTCTATTTTCTGTTCTGGTTGCCTGCTGAGGCCAGATAAGGAGAAATAATGATAACGGTGATAAATTTAAAGAATAGTGTTATTTAGCGCGGCATCTTATTACCTGTTCAGATTATACACTTGTGTACTAATTATACAATGGTTTTAGGGATTAGGCAGGTTATATTTAGAGGAAGTGTGTCCGTATTTGCGTGGAGAGTGTAAAGCCATTTTGGAAAAACCGCCGCCTTCTCTATACTTGATCGAGATTCGAACCTCAATCTCCCCGTCATCGGCAGTCTAGTCTATTACAAGAGTAGCGCCGCGTCTTGAGGCCATGTGACAACCAAAGCGGGATAAAAGGATATTTAATAATTTGGAGAGATTATGTAATAATCAAATTGAGGAAACCCAAAAATCAGCGTTGTAAACCATTACATTACACTAACCCTTTTTAAAAAACACTTTTAAATAAATCTAGTTTGAGTGCAGTATTATTTAATTTATAATATATGTTAATAAATTATGTACAAACTATTATTTGTATATATATGTATAATATAATTTATATGATGGTGATGAAAAGAGAATAAATAGCATCGTGATTTGTTTTTATGTTTAATATTAGTTGGTGAAAGATGTGTTCCTGCACTGAATATGAGATTGGAGAAAATTTAATTTACATCAATACTCTGTTTCAAACATACCGTAAGGGTGTGTTACATTAAAATTATATTAATAATTTCAAATATCAACCTTTATAATATTATAAACCCTACTTAATATGGTGAATCTTGAAAAAAAAAAAAGTAAAATGCTCTATGAAAAATAAAGAAAGTATGAAGAAACAAGTTTATTTGTATTTCCAGTCAATATCATGTTATTTACATATCTAAGTAACTACCGTGTATCTTCGATTCTAAGACGCCATCGATTGTAAAACACAACTTAATTGTTTAGTACCACCAACAAAAAAAGAAGTTATCTTTTATCTAAATAATATTTTTATTACAGAATTCAATTTACTAACACCACAATACAGGCAGTACCTTATGTATCAGTATCTTAATATCTGCATCTGAATCAATATCAGAGTCTACTTCATCTTCAGAGTATGATTCTTCCGAGTCGTCTCTTATTGCCATTCTCCCATAATACCTCGTCTTATGAGTCATCGAGCGTGTTTGTGACACAACATTTTTTAAATGAATGCTGACCTATTAATTTTGGAATTAGCTTCCAAGCCGTTGATATCCATTTTGCCGATTTTGGTGCAGGCGCTTTTTTAATTTTCCTGGAAGGTGTCAGCGTAAGGATGTCAGTCAACAGCAAGGATTCCTATTCCTTTCTCAAGGTAATTCTTAAATGGTCAAACATGGAGGTGGGGCTCCCACATAAAAACAAAACGTGTGGTGCCGTGTGCAAAGCGCGGGAAAAATCTAGAAGATCTGCGATACTAAGATGCCCCCTGTTTTTTATAAGTGTTTAGATTGCATAAAAGTGTCTTATAATCGAATATATACAGTAGTCACTTATTCGTTTTTGTAAATATTGTTAACTACTTGTTTTTATCTAACCTAAAAGTGTTCAGGTTAGTTCCTTTAGCTTTCACAGTGTATTTACATGGGTTTTAAACATTTACTGAATATTTGTTAAACGAGTTAGTCTTCAGGATATCTATAAAGATAGGACGGACCCTTAAATTATTTAAAAGTATGACTTTTTTCAAATTTAGAATTAGAATTTGTTTTACAGTTTTAATACTATTAGTTACTTAGGCACATACACAAGAATGGGGTGGAGCGAAATAGTTTTGTTTTTTAGCACTGCATCTTACTAGCTACTCAAGTTATAAGCTCATATGGCCTAATTATACTGATGGATTAGGGATAAAGGTTGAATTTAGATAAAGTGAACCCTTATTTGCATGGAGAGTAAAAAGCCATTTAGTAAAAACTGTCAGTGGACTTGACCAGGATTCGCATCCAAATCTCTGTCATTGGCAGTCTAGTATATTGTTAGTGACGCCTTAGAAGATGCGGCTACTAAAGCTGATGAATAAAAGTTGTACCCAAGATAGATTTGTAGAAAAATAAATAACAAATAAGCTCTACTTTGTCTTTATTCCACCTTCAGTTTCGCTAGGTCATGTTCTTACTTGCATTTGGGCCTTAGACCTTAATAATCATGACAAACTTTACCAGACCTTATACCATTAATTGATTAATAAGATCAATGTTTTAGTGAATGTATCATAAGAATGTCGACATTCAGTTCCAATTTATTTTGAATATGTATAACAAGATATTGTAGAAACACAACAATATATAAAGTAATTGAAAGTGACGGAAGCCAAACTGAAAGGATAGTTAGGTTAGGCCTAGGTAAGAACAAGGACACTTCTATATTGTTTGAATTTTCAGAAATATTCAAAACACAAAGAAAGATATGTTGTGGAACTTTCAGGTTGGCTTCCTTCACTTCACTTATTTTACATTATTGTACCTCTGTGGCGTAGTTGGCTAACGCGCTCGTCGTGTTGAGCTCGACTGCTGAGGACGGGGAGATCGAGGTTCGAATCTCGGTCGGGTGAATTGGGGGTGGTTTTTCCTAAATGGTTTTCCACTCTCCCTCCACGCAAATGCGAGTTCACTTCCTCTAATTCAACCTTCCCAATTCCTAATCCATTAGAGTAATTAGTACTTAAAGCGTATAACCCAAACGGGTAGTAAGATGCGGTGCTAAATAATATTACATTATTGTACAGTGTTTGTACACACTCTTACTACACATTTCCAGACCACTAGGCAATAATTCATTTTATTTTATTTTGTATAGCAATTTGAGATCTAATGTAGTAAAGTGAACCGCTTGAGTTTACCAGGTTTTCTAAGATTCAATTTATAAAATAGATTTGAAACATCTCTGCCTATTTTAATTCAAAAAATGTAAAGCTAAAGTTGGGATACATGAGATAGTAGAGGAAGCTAGGATGAGATGGTATGGATACATAATGAGAAGTTTGGGATACATGAGATAGTAGAGGAAGCTGGGATGAGATGGTATGGATACGTAATGAGAAGGTTGGGATACATGAGATAGTAGAGGAAGCTGGGATGAGATGGTATGGATACGTAATGAGAAGGTTGGGATACATGAGATAGTAGAGGAAGCTGGGATGAGATGGTATGGATACGTAATGAGAAGGTTGGGATACATGAGATAGTAGAGGAAGCTGGGATGAGATGGTATGGATACGTAATGAGAAGGTTGGGATACATGAGATAGTAGAGGAAGCTGGGATGAGATGGTATGGATACGTAATGGGAATGTTGGGATACATGAGATAGTAGAGGAAGCTGGGATGAGATGGTATGGATACGTAATGAGATTTGTGGAAAACGGATAGCAACAAGTTTGCAAGTGAGAACAGCAGTGGAAGAGAGTAGAGGAGGAAGAATGGTGGAAGGATAGTAGAGGAAAATGGAGGCATTTCACTAAACTGACCTGGCCACAGCCTGGAAACCGATGATGATGATGATGATGATGCATAGATCTTTGCACTTCTCAAAATCTTGTAGTGTTCAATATACTAATATATTTATTTCTTTGAATATTGACAAAGGTTTAGGTTGAGGATAGTGTGAAATAAAAATGCTTTTTTTTAACACAATTTTCATTTTCAATACCAGAAACAAATAATATATAATCATGTATAATAAATCTCAGGGTATATTAAATCAACCATTTCCCAACTAAATTTATATTTCATTTTATACACTACCTAATTGGGGCACCTGCTTATGGTAAATAAATATTCAAACGAAAATGGAAAAAATGTTCAAAAATAGTTTGGATGTTTAAATCAAAACGTTTTATTTCATCTTCCCCGGCTTGAAATATTCACTTGCAATTTAGAGGCAATCAGAAAATTATGTTTCATCACTAGGTAGCCATATATTATCCTAAATTCACAGTCACATACTGTTAGGATTAAACTCGATACACAAATACAGAGGAAAATTGTGTATTTAATCAATATTAAATAGATAAATAAAATATTGCAGTGTAGATTTTAGATTGGGTCAATAAAAAAAATTTAAAAACCCTTACAAAACATAAGTCTGACATTATGTATTAGCCTACTTTATTTTGTACAGAAATCAAACAGAGTATTAGGAGACTATGTGTAAACCTATATAATGCTAATATACATTTCTTTCTCATAGAGTGTCTTAAAATTAATGTTGAGTAACATCTGATTTTGGCTTGCCATACTGTTTCTCCCACATCTCAACAAACTGCTTCTTGCGAATTTCTCGTCGAGCAAAGTATTCAGGGTAGCGAGCTTTCTCCAAGGGGTGCCAATAGTCCAACACCCAATCAGGATGTTCCACCACCCGCTGGTACGCCGAACCACCAGGGGACCTTGCGACTGAAACATAACATTTACTGTTTGGCAACCTGTCATAAAAACAAGAGAGAGAAAAGTACGGGGAACTTGGGTGTTGGATACGTGTCATGATATTTATGACGAGTAGTTAGTGTAGGCATGAACAACACAGAGTGGTTAGGATTAAGTTAACTATGAACACTAAAGAGCAAATGGCCTAATTCCGCAATACTCATGACAGATATTCAACAATTGTTATTATTATTATTAGCACCGCGTCTTACTACCCGTTCGGGTTATACGCACTTACGCTAATGTGTAATGTTAGGGTGATTGTGAGATGAAATGAAGGACCTACAGTTTAACGTGGAATCTGAACCACGGTGGAGGCCTGGCATTCCCCACATTCACAAGATGTCTTGTCAGAGGTGAAGGAAGGGTTTGGTAATCAGATAAATTTTTGCCGGGACCGAGGATTGAACCCCGGCCGCCAGCATAGAAGTCTGACACCTTACCCCTAGACCGCCAGGTCACCCGACAATTGTTGATAGCAACATGTGAAGAAAATTAAACTTTATGTTTGTGCCGGAGTAATATATTTATTTTGGCCAAAAAATTATTTTGCCATAAAAAACTGCAAAAACAGTGGCCTTTTATTACGTCTCCTTCCTTCCATACCACCTTAAATGGAGGGAAAATTGTTTGTAGTGCTATTGGTGCAGTTGGCATCATTGAACCCTGTGGGATCCAAACGGTCATCCAATAACTGTTTCCTAGTGTGTGTTTCTACTATGTACGGTACTTCCTAAGCAAGCGATCTACAAAGTCTTTTCAGTATAATTTAGGTAATCATAATGACATATGTAGCAAGAAGGAATACCAAACTAGATTATTTGATTGAACAATCAATAAAAGTGAGTAGACAATATTATAATTAAATCGCTGAAACTTAATCCATTCCCTGGTGCGTGTTTAGCACAGCGATCTACACAGGTGTGGAAGCCATTTTTCTTCTTGTAGTTCTATACTCTTATCCAACAAATATTTTCTCATTAATTGCTTTATTCATGGTCATTGTATAGCGTTGATCTGGTATTAGCTAGCTTCAATATGAAGTATTCAGAATGGCTAAAAGTAGAGTGGTTTATTGATAGATGGCATTGCAATAACTTATTACGGTGAAACGTCGATTCGCACCCTGCCAGGGAACACAAAGACGTTCAACGCTCGCACCAAGGAATGGGTTAAGAGTTCTCTCACTTGCATTTAATAGATTGGTCACTTACATTTCATAGGCTGGTAGTGCTGTGTTAAAAATAATTCCTCTTCTCCCTTCGCCAATAACTCTTTTGCCACCCTCAAATCTTTCAAATTGCGGTTCTCGTCAAACCTAGCACGGTGCAGCACTGCGTGGTATCGAAATATTCTCCTGACACAGAAAATATAGAAGCACCATTTGCTTAGTCGGTTTTTAAAATAAAACAAGTATTGGTGATAAAACTAACATCGCAATGCATTGGCTATATAATAGTTGGACAAAATGTGTAGCCAATAAAATATTTAAGATAAGTTATCAATTTTGATAGAAAAAAGCCAATGTCATTTTTTTTACATTGGTTTTTCAAGTATATTACATATTTTATAATAGACTTCTTGAACATTATTATAAAACGCTAAGAAAAAAATCATACACAAATTAGAATAAAAGGGGATGAAAGGGAGGGATGAGTTTGAAACTTATATTTGAATTGTTTTTGTGTCAAAATAATTAGCCAATCCAAAGACTATTTAACTTAACAAGCTATAAAACTGTAAAATAATATGCCTTGGAAATATAACATTTAATCAAAATAACCGAGATTCACCTAGAGTCAATTTAAAGGCAAGCTGTTTTCAAATAAGTAACTCGAGGTATGTGTGGAAATAGACGCTAGAGAAGAGAGGTCGGGTATTTGGTCAGCGGTTTGAATGTGGTCACGACGGTTTAGTTAAGAAATGATATATAATTCTATTAAAGTATGTATAAAACATTGTCATTCCTGCTTCGGTTGTTTGAATTTGTTTGTGGGGAGAATAAATCGTGCTTTTGTGAGGAAATATTGATATTATCTATGTTTCTTTAAGAAGATAACTTACGATATATGACCAAAATACTGTAAAACACTTAATTACCTACTCTAAGGCATTAGGAGCTCAAAAATTAATTTGACAGACTTACAAAAGTACATGCCAACCTATCCATATCTTGAGTGAGTCCTATCCAGTCCACTTCATTACAGCCAATCTCTTTCAAATCCATTCTAATGTTATCTTCCCATTGTGTTTGTCAGTCAATACCCTGAACAAGGTTCTAGAATCCTGATTCATGTCCTGCCCACCATAATCTATGAGACTTGATTATCCTAACAATAACTTGTGATGAGTACAGGGTACATGCAATTCATCATTATGTAACCTCCTCCACTCCGCAGTAGCCTCCTCCCTTTTTGGATCAAATATATTTCTAAGCAACTTGTTTACACCATGTACGGTAAAATGCCACATTTTACAGCCCTAGAACTGTAAAACACTACAAAATAAAATTAGACTTACAGTTATACAATGGAGGCAACTTATACTAAATCTGGCATTGTAGTAATTCTATTTTCAGTAAAACCACTATCTAACAGTATGAATCTTTTACATATGTACTGGATCTATGCTGAATTGTAGTGGTTTTTTTTTATACAACGTGATTCTCCAAGTTTCTGATTATAGCCAAACAAACTTTGTCAAAAAATTCCAGACCATATTTTTTTTCTCTCTAAAACTCACGTAACTGACCGCGTAACATTCCACCATAATGTGATATAGTATTGCGTGGGATGAAACGTTCCTTATTTTAACAAAACTTTCGCAGGAGACTTAAGACATGTCTAATAGGAATTAAGCGCCTACAAGCACTACAGTTACCATAACTTTTTTTTAAAGTAATAAACTTAAATTTTGTAAACGGTTTGGCTTAACTATTGTTATATCATCCTTATATAAAAAAAAACTTTGAATGTTTTCAAACAAAACAACCTGAAGCATGTCGTCTCACACCTCAACTGTGTTGAGAATGAGCAGATCATCAAAGATCTCGAGTGTGTTGGACATCTTCAGGTACATAATATTTTTTATGCAAGATTTCACTAGAAAAAGAGATAACCTAACCTTCACTGTATAATTTAAAAAAAATATCTACAAACCCATGCTTAGAAATTACCTACTAGGCTTTTTTTTAACGATTTACAATTTTGTGTAGGTGCTAGAATACATTAAATTTCTCATAATTTGACAGAGAAAAAGAATAAAGAATCCATCCCTTAGATCACGCTGTAGTCGCCCGCTTAGTGAGTCAATTTCCAAGTATTTAGTGGACCTATTAAGATTGCACATTGTACAATAGATAAATGTCTATAAAGAATTTGATGGTTTAGTGAAACAAGTGTTTATTATGTCAACTGTGCGTATTGTGAATGGTGTGGCAGATGTGATATACTCGGATATCACGTATCTAATAAACATCCCCAAGAAAAACCTAGAAGTAAGGATAAAGGGAGTATTAAGAGTTTTGTAAAACGTAAATTATGTAATCAGGAAGAACTCATAGTCATAAATAGCGATAGTATTTCCCCTAGTGGGGTTGATACTGATAAACCTTGCAGTAGTTGTGAATCTACGAATAATCAAAGTCTATGAAAATCAACAATTAAATCAAGGCCTCGCAGAATTACCCTCAAGATTACTATCAAGATGTTAAATTAAATGTTGGTACCGGTAAGCCTACTGGTATCAATGAACAATTAATAGCACTGTGTAATGCACACAAGGAGATGGGAGAGAACTAAATTGTTTATAAGGAGATACTATAAAAATAACTATGATTAAAAATATGTTTGAATTTTCCAAACTATTTAGTAGGTAATAATCCTTATTCCCTTCAGTCTCTATAAAAATTCAATGTTTTATTTTGAGCGTTATGGTTTTTTTTAATGTTATGTTCTGAGGAAGTATTGGATCTCTGAACATATTCTGCACCCATGATCTACACTGGGTCACTTGATTTCCAATGCAGCTAACAAGGTCAGGCTTCAAGGCGGTGCCGCATAAGTAGACTATTCGGATACAGCCCACATCTGCTTGCGCCTAGCTCCAATTTTCTTTCGAAGAGTTTAATTGGACGTAGTCTACGTATTCGAATAGTCTACTTATGCGACGTCACCTTGGCTCGTACCCTTGATAGCTGCATTGGCAATCACGTGACTAAGTGTAGATCTGTCCGAATAGTCGCAAAAGATACCTATGCAGTCTTCTAGAGGTCTTGGTAACCGTGGATATGGAAGGCTACCAGCTATGCGCTGTTCTCGCGGTGTCGGTTGCGGTGTTTGACTGAAAATTGTTTTAGTATTATCGTTTCATCTGCTAGAGTCCTGACCAGTTTTCTGCCATTTTAAATAGGTTGCCGCCGTTCGAATAGTGTGATGCAGTCTTCGTTATGAAAAGTGCGATAAGTGTAAAATCATCAAGACTGCATCAAGCCTAATACTCAAGGGTCCGACTAGGGGGCCTTGGACTATCCGGATAGTCAACGACTACCTTTTGGTTGGTAAGGTCACGTGATTAAATAAAAATAAAAACTGTGAACTGCAATTTCCATTACTAAGTACTATACGGATGCGGAGCTTACAGACTCTGTAGACGAAGCTTAAGGCTTATATTTTAGTCTCAAAATAGTAAAAACCAATTAAAGCGTTTGTAGAGACGGTCCATCACAGAACGAGCCCAAAATTCAGAACAAAAATTAATATTTGGTAAAACTCCCAGTTCAGTTATTTCTTTATTAATCTTACCTATCTCCACAATATGATTCCAAATTTCTCAAAGATCGCTTGTATAAGCTACAAACTTTTTTAGAATGTGAAACTAAAGTAAACGGAATAGCCGCCATTTTAAATAAATTAAAACCACAGATCAATTTATTCAAAAGATTAAAGCCATGAATATCAAAGATCAGTAAAAAGACTTTTCTAGGAACGAAACTCAGAGAATGTCAAGATAGCAAGGACGTACACAAAAAGAAAAAGAATTTCAGAGAAGCGTAAGCTGCCTTTCAGAGGTTACCAATGTGTTATATCAGAATAAACAAATCTACCTATATTTCAATTGAGAAAAAAACATGTTTATCAGTTTGCTCTTTAACTAAAGGTTTAGAGTACAGATTTGTTTATTTGCTGCATGGTCATAATGGTGAAAACATGTCCCTTTATATATATTTAAGTTTATTTTTATGAATTATGAGTATTTCATCCCATTTAGTGTAGACACATTTACGTAAATGAAAATATCATAAATGTTACACTCATTAGCAAAAAACACTGTAATTGACGTGTTTGTTAATAATGATAATAATGGTTTTTTTAATTTATTAATTATTTTATCTGGTCCTCAAATTACTTAAAACAATAAAATTAAAGCTTTGTAGTTCAAACTTCTCAACAATATTTGAATTTTGCACAAGCTTGCATGCTAAGATACCAGTGCTTTTTGGATTGAACATCTATTAAATGCAACTGAAGATTAGCTAGACCTGTATATCTTATACCTTGGTCATGACCAACATTATATTAATAAAATGGCCTGATTTAAAAAAAAATCTCACGCAGGATTACGAAGCAAAAAAAAAAGTCATAAAGGACACGTGTCCCAATCCTTTGGAATACTATTTTGACGTATATTTATAATTATAATCCTACGCTACTATCATACATTGACATATAAAGGTTTAATTATGTTGTTGTTTTTGTACCTAGGAAGAGTCTGAATTTTGCATTACAAAATAAAATAATCGGTAAGAAAATTAGTTTATTATTAATTTAATTATAACTTTGGTTTAACTACACCATTAATATCTTTCGCTATTTTCAATTTCAAAACATTTCATCATTCATTAGCTACATTACAGTGTTTGCTATTTATACAAAATGTAATGCAAAACGTAAACATGAATAGGCCTATAGAATATTAATGTCTTCACCCTACTTTTTGTACTATCGCACAAAACAGAATTAAGTCTTATCGTTCATACAGCCTAATATTACTGAACAAACTATATAATATGGTGAGTCTCAAGCTTCACATAAAAATATTAATTAATGTATAATGAATGTTAACAAACAACTTGACTCTATTGTGATATTATTATTACTTAAAGATTAAACACTTATTTATTATTACTTTTTAAAATGATTGCTTGTTTACTGACAAGTTATTTAATATGGCCCTTACACGATTAGTCAGTCCAGGATTGATCGGCTAACTTACAGTACACCAGTATTTACAACAAGACCGTATATAGTCAATCTTAGTGTCATTATATTTATCAGTCTCAGCCCCTGCGTGTAACGTGCAACAACAATGATAGTACGAAAAAGGTGGGTGTAGTTTAGGTTTGCTACTTAGACTGAAGGAAATACTGACGAGTGCATGCACACATTCAGTACTATTGTCAGTCTCTCCTACCACTTACAAGACTGATGGACTGATACTGATGTGATCTGAAAATTCATATCACATAAGTATTCCCGTAAGTCCGTCCATCGACAACTTACTGCCTCTACACGATCAATCAGACTCAGTATTAATTATTACTCTATTATTAATAATAATAATATTTAGCACCGCATCTTACTACCCGTTCGGGTTATACGCTTTAAGTACTAATTACTCTAATGGATTAGGAATTGGAAAGGTTGAATTAGAGGAAGTGAGCCCGCATTTGTGTGGAGGGAGAGTGGAAAACCATTTAGGAAAAACCACCCCCAGTTCACCCGACTGAGATTCGAACCTCAATCTCCCCATCCTTAGCGGTTGAGCTCAACATGACAAGCGCGTTAGCCAACTACGCCACAGAGGCGGGTTATTACTCTATTTATAGTTTGTAATTATTTACTTTCAACTAAAGGTCAGAAACAATCCAAGCTATGTATAATTTCCACTTAAATATCTCTTTCCAAAATTCGACATCCTTTAACCAGACACAACTTTCCCATTTCAGGGGTGAGTTAAAATGAGTGACATAGCCCAATGGTTTAAGAACCTGCCGGTCTTCACCCGCTATTGGCTCGGTCTCACAGCTGCCTTTTCTCTTCTCGGGAGATTTGGTCTGCTTAGTGCAAGGTACCTCATACTACAATATGAACCATTCATCAAAGGGTTCCAGGTATGTTAATGAAGGTGAACTGACTGTGTCTTGTGGGTGCGCTAATGTATAGTTTTGTTGATTTATCGATAGAGGTATGTGAAGATCACTTTTTAAAAGAGTCATATTTTGAAACACTTTAATCCAAATTTAAGCTCAAGTTGAATATAAGTTTATTGTTGATGTCACTTAAATTTTTTATCAAAAGAAAAACAGCACATTGCATCTTAACACCTGTTCAGGTTAGCCTGTGCGCTTCTATTAGCACGTCTTTCGGGTTATACATTAATGCACTAATTACTTTAACGAGTTTAGGGATTAGGAAGTATATATATTTGGAGGAAGTGTACCCGCACTTGCATGGAGGGGAGAAGGGCAAACCATTCTGGAAACATCACCTTCACTACACCCGACCGAGGTTTGAACCTCGTTCTCATCGTCGTCAGTTTATTCTAACATGAGAATAGCGCCTCAGACCATGCAGCCGCCAAAGTTGGTCTTTTGGTTAAACTCTTATATACTAATTACGTTAATGTGTTAGGGATGAGAAAGGTTGAATTTAGAGGAAGTGTATCCATATTTAAGGAAACCACCCTTAGTAGGCCTGTACACCCAATCGAGATTCAAACCTCGATTTATCTGTCAGCGGCAGTCAAGTTCAGCGTTTCACAAATGGAGTTCAGTGATGTAAAATTAAGGGTTCTGTGGATTATTTTTTTTAACATCTTGCACATTAAAAGTTAAAAATACTATTAGATAAGTTTATATCTGGTGGACGAGATAATATTTGGTGGGTCAGTCGCTTTTACACCACAACTTTTTTATTAAATTTTATTTGTAATTATAATCCAGAACCTGCAGAGAATTCACTCTACTTAGTGGGGAGATATTCACACATTTGCAGATTGCACATTTGCACAAATAATACCATGAGTTGTTACAATGGGCAATCAAAGTACTTTTGCCATTTGCCGGCACATACTTGTGTGAAACTGGGTTCTCACCTTACTCTTTAATCGAAACAAAGTATCGAAGCAGACTTAATGCAGTTCCAGAAATGCGAATACAATTGTCACAACAATTAAACTGGATAAGTTATAAGAACTTTCCAAAATATTACCTATGGATGGTTAAAATATCTGTTGATTTATTATTTGCCTTACCCCTTGGAAAAATGTAACTTTCAATCCAAAGGCATTTGGCCTTCAACCAAGAATATTTTTCGCCTGTGTCACTTTTTAAAAAAAAATCATTATTACATGGGGAAAATGTTTAAAGGGTTTCGTTATGTTGTACACAATAATATAAAAGGGCTCCGTGACTAAATTTAATTCGTAAACGCTGGTCTAGTCTACTGCGAGGGTAACACTTTAAACCATGCGGCCACCAAAGTATATTTTTTATATTATTCATCAAGTGCATCTAGATAAAGAAAAAGGTTTAGAGAAAAAAAATTACACATTATTTTATGCTGTTTTATATGAATTAATCTTTTTGTACATTATTTATGTTATTTGACTTAATCACTAGTCGGTGGTAAAAGATTGTTTAATAGCTGTTCTAAACATTATTGTATGTTGAAATATAATATTTAATATTTAGTAATAAATCTTAAATCCACTCATAATTTTGTATTGAGGTTTTTGTTTTTCTTCAGACTGTTTCAAAGATGTAAAGGCTCTAATGGGTTTTGAAGTTGAAGCAAAGGAGATTTTAAATTTCTTCTTTGACATTTCGAAGCTTCACACACCTCTAGTGGTTAAATAGTTATATAGTCATATAGCTTAACTCTACATTTAAATGATGAGTAACCAGAGAATTACACGGCAAACTATTTTCTTTAACGCAAGAGAAAATAGTTTTGGTTTAGGTAGTCTAGAAAAACCGCAAAAATTAGACAAAATATTATTATCACTATCATCATTGTCATTATCACCATCACCATAACCACCATCATCACCATCACCACCATCCTCATCATACTCATCATCATCACCACCATCCTCATCATACTCATCATCACCACCATCCTCATCATATTCATCATCACCACCATAATCATCATCACCACCACCATCCTCATCATCATCATCACCACCATCCTCATCATACTCATCATCATCACCATCATCCTCATCATCATCACCACCATCCTCATCATACTCATCATCACCACCATACTCATCATCATCACCACCACCATCCTCATAATCATCATCATCACCACCATCCTCATCATACTCATCATCACCACCATCCTCATCATACTCATCATCACCACCATCCTCATCATACTCATCATCACCACCATCCTCATCATACTCGTCATCATCACCATCCTCATCATACTCATCATCACCACCATCCTCATCATACTCATCATCATCACCATCATCACCACCATACTCATCATCACCACCATCCTCATCATCATCACCACCATCATCACCACCATACTCATCATCACCACCACCATACTCATCATCATCACCACCACCATCCTCATCATCATCATTACCACCATACTCATCATCATTACCACCATACTCATCATCATCACCATCATACTCATCATCACCACCATCCTCATCATACTCATCATCACCACCACCATACTCATCATCACCACCATCCTCATCATACTCATCATCACCACCATCCTCATCATACTCATCATCATCACCACCATCCTCATCATATTCATCATCACCACCATCCTCATCATCATCATCATCATCACCATCATACTCATCATCACCACCATCCTCATCATACTCATCATCACCACCATCCTCATCATCACCACCACCATCCTCATCATACTCATCATCATAACCATCATCATCACCACCATCCTCATCATACTCATCATCATAACCATCATCATCACCATCCTCATCATACTCACCATCACCATCACCATCACCACCATCCTCACCATCACCACCATCCTCATCATACTCATCATCACCACCACCATCCTCATCATACTCATCATCACCACCACCATCCTCATCATACTCATCATCATCACCACCATCCTCATCATACTCATCATCACCACCACCACCATCCTCATCATAATCATCATCATCATCATATCTAGTCTGTCAGTGAACTTAGACATCCAATGCACTCTGTGCTTGCCTCCTCCTTCAGCTCCCAGAATGTCATCATCCAATATTTTAATCCTCCTTTTTCTTAAGCCCCTCTTTCCCCTCAACCTTTCCCTTAGTGACATAATTTAAAACTACTATAAAGTAGGTAAACAAAATACTTCCAAGACCCGGTTTTAATATACTATTGAATAATGTTTCACCAATTAAGGTTTAAACTATTTTTAATATCAATTTTGACTAATCCAGGGGTTATGGTAGGATGTAAAAATACACTTTTCTATTCTGAACTGATTTTAACATAATCTGATGATTGACATTTTGAATCGGAAGTGTTCTAATTTCATGACCCCTCTATACATGTGTGTCACTCAGCATTTTATACAAATATTATTCTTTATAGGCTATTATATTCAATTTCTATGATTGCCTCATTGTTATAATATTTGGATTTTATTTTGTTCGAAGTGCTTTGCAAATAATTTGGTAGTAATCTATTGGTTTTACTTTTGTGAACACTTCTGACAAACGTTGGTTGGTTCTCATTCATAATAACTTTAAAGGTGTCTTTGTTTCATAAATATATGTTTTTAATATTTTAGCTATGGCGGCCAGTCACGGCGGTGTTCTTCTATCCACTTTCTCCCTCTACAGGATTTCATTTCCTCATAAACTGTTACTTCCTTTACAACTATTCTTTGAGACTGGAAACAGGTAATTTTAGTTGGAGATACTTGGGGAAAGCATATTATACTAAATAGAAACTCGTTGATCAAAGATAATTGGGACAAAAGTTTGTTCCTGGACTATTAACAATAATACAGAAATGTTGGGGAGGATGCAGAGTATTTTCTACAAATTTTAATTCACAGTTAAACAAGTTATATAAAATGTACATTCAAATGCAGAGACACACATTGTGTTGACTAAAACATGTAAATCTTTAGCATAAAACTACTCCCTAACTATTATTTATTTTTTATCTTATTTATTATTTAGCACTGCGTCTTACTACCCGTCCAGGCTATACACTTAAGTAATAATTACTCTAATGTGTTAGGAATTGGAAGGTCAAATTTAGAGGAAGTGAACCTGCATTTATGTGGGAGGAGAGATTGGAAAATCATTTAGGAAAAAACCACCCCCAGTTCACCCGACCAAGATTCGAACCTCGATCTCACAGTCCTCGGCAGTCTAGCTCAACACGAAACTAGTGTTTTATCTAACAACACCACCGAAGTTTCTGCTACAATTATCTTTTAATTTTGAGTTTGCTACCAATAAAACATATTTCATTTGAGATAACTTGTTGATTTTTCCTTGGAATTTACGAAAATTGTGTTCATAACACCCAGAATTTCAGTCTACAGGGTTTTAGCCTCACAGCAATTAACTGTAATTTATTTTTCAAATAAAAATGGGTGTTAAGTAGTTAAGTGCAGGGTTTATTAAATTTCATTACAACATTTTTGTTGTTTAAGTTGTTAATTTGCTTACAATTATTATTTTTTTATGAGTATGTTGTGAGTTAATAAATTATGTTAATATTTTGCAGGTATTTTTGATGGTCGGCCTGCAGATTATTTCTTCATGCTTCTGTTCAACTGGGTATGTTGCGTTATTGTGGCGCTGTTGGGTGACATTATGGTAAGTTCTTTGCGACTATCGCTAAAATTTAATCTCTCTATGACATTAGTAGAAAAATTTAAAAATCTCAATCATAGAAATATATTTCAGGGTTTTGATTTTATTTTAATATCGAAGGGGGGAGAAGAATTTAAGAATTAATTTGTCAACATTAAGCTCAATAAGCATAACTCTCTTGATCAGGGGTGATCATAAACCACGTAACAAATTTTTCTTGCCTCTCTTTTGACACCCCTCCCCCTCTTATTTACCCTCCAATCTCTGCTATGTGACTTTTTCCATTAAGAGTTAATGTTGTTATTTTATAGGGGAGTTTTTGTAACACTTAAAGATGGACTCAGATTTAATACAACTCTGAACCGGAAGCTATCTATCTATAAGTATGTTTGTTAACTATGAAAACATTAACTGATATATTCTAAAGTTGAAAAAAATAATACTAAGTATAAGGAGTCCGATACCTCTGATCAGTTGGTAGCATGTCTACCTTCTGAGCCAAGGGTCCCGGGTTCGATTCCCGACATGATCAAAAAATATATCATCGATGAAAGTATGGGTTTACCATTTCATATTGATAAATTAACAGCCGGTAACTGGATGTTGTTCCGGTCCTAGTCTTAAGATAGATTATAAGGCATATGAAGCTATTACAGGCCACAGGCTGGGAACAGTACTTGTGTAAAAAAGTATAAGACCTGTGCTTGTGCTTCGTAACACTAGGATGTTCCCACTCTCTCCCCTACCCGTGTAACACCATGTAGACATTAGAGCTCCACCCTCACCTCATTTCAACAGTTTTAAGTTTTTTTTATGTATGACCCAAACTTAAATTACCGATAGTAACGTTCTTTAAACTGTTTCTTGCCGACAGCTCCTGATGGACCCCATGGTGCTCAGTGTACTATATGTGTGGTGCCAACTCAATAAAGACATGATCGTCAACTTCTGGTTTGGCACACAATTCAAGGCCATGTATCTACCTTGGGTACTGCTTGCGTTTAACCTCGTCATATCAGGAGGGTGAGTACGGCCACACAGGAGGTTTTGGGGCTTCCTTTTTCCCTCCGTGTTCGTTAGGTGTCGCACACTTTGGCCTTGGGTTAGCCGTAGTGAAAAGTCACTATCTTAAATGCTTGGTACCGGATAGCCCCTTGATGGGATGGAATCGGCATCACAATCCATTTGGAATGTATTCTTTAAATACCTTTAAGTTTGGTCTAAGTTTTCCTAATGATCAAAATATATCGAAACTCTCTTGGTTTTTCAGTACACTTTTATTCTTATAATATATGATTGTATTATTGATGGATCCAAGAATCCCTAAAATTTCTCACACATTAAAAATTATGTTTTTATGAATACCCATTCAAATGCATACAGGCTATTAAGTTGAGCCAACATTTAACTTATTTCACAGGAGAATTTTCCCTAAAATAATGTTTACTACTACACTTGGGTTTTGGAAAGTTATTTAATTGCATCAGAACTGTTTTTAGTTAAGTGAGTATACAAGCTTAATATGCACCTGGAAAAGTCAGGAAATTTCTTATGGCTAGAAGAAGTCAAGGAAATTTTCAGATATTTTTTTATTTGTGAAATACAAGATAAAAAGTATAAGCCATCAGTATTTTTTTTCTCTCTAATGCACACTATTTTTCAGAGAGCAGGCTGCCTATCTAAACTATATTTCTTTTACCTTAAGTCGGACTTAAATGGTAAAGTGTGTTCATATAAAAGTGCAACAATTCTTGATTGATTTTAATTAAATTCCTTTATTATTTCACAAAATACGGTTTTTAGATGGCTTGAATTGTAAATTTAACCATTTTATGGCTTTGCATATAAAATATTGTATAAGTATTTTAAGTCTTGAAAAACCAGGAAAAAAACTTGTGTGTCTCAAAATCTATGAATTGTATCACTATAGCAGGCCCAACTGAGCTCTCGGCTTATATCTGTGTTTGGGTGTGTGTGTGTGTGCAAAAGAAAACGCCTACGATATGACAGAAATGTGTGCAGCACATTTGTACTTGAACAATTACTCGACATTTCTCGCGGTGACGATGGGGGACAAAGCGACAAAGTTTCTTGTTAATAACTACAGTATGTCCCTGTTATGACAGAATGAAGATTTGTGTACAGTGCTTATCTGTGAAGCCATTCTAAAATAGTTAAAAAATGGCATTTTAAATGCAGTTTTTATTCAAATATATAATGTTTCAACAAAGTTTAGTAATAAGAATTTGTATTAACTCTTTTATCTTCATTAATGTTTAATCAAAATCGATCCACGTGCAATATTGTTGGTGCAAATCTACTATTTCTAGCCGACTGTATAACAGAGTTGACTGACATGTGATGCACACTCTTAAACATTTCCAAGCCATTAAGCAATAATGCATTTATTATTATTATTATTGACTACCTTTACAATAATCTCTAATATTCTTCAATAAATGTTATCCATGTATCTTATTTCCAGAGGCATGATGGAACTTGTTGGAATCATGGTTGGACATCTTTACTTCTTTTTAATGTTTAAATATCCACAAGAATTGGGTGGACCTGTTCTACTAACGACACCCTCT
Organism: Timema shepardi; assembly: GCA_902151425.1. Lineage (NCBI taxonomy): Eukaryota > Metazoa > Arthropoda > Insecta > Phasmatodea > Timematidae > Timema > Timema shepardi. The sequence continues at coordinate 39,790 of CABFVX010002742.1, read as the reverse complement.
ATACTGTAAGTACATTTAACATTGTTTATTTGTGTTAGGGTCTCTATGGTGTATCTAAAACGTGGAGTTGTGATTTGTTTAATGAATGTGCAAAGTTCAAATTTTCAATTCACTTTGAAACTGAATCGAATTTATGAAATATTCCCGAAGTCGAGTTGATTTTAGAGTATTTTACTAAAATGTTGTTTTTTTGGGTGGGGAAATAATTTTATTGGAGATATTCATATAACTTTGGCATAGCTTACAAAAATGTTCAATATACCTCGAGCTAAGTTGACAACTTAAGTTATTTTACACACAATACCAAAGATTGTTGTTGAGTGAAAATTGGTAATGCTCATAACAGTACAGAATGACTAAAATTGTATGTAAAAGTGTGATCTATCTTAAAAGCTTCTTATTTGTAAGTCAGAATTTTATTGTGAATTGAATTGGTAGTGTACAAATATTCAAAGCAAAGTCCAAGTTTCCACAGCTTCCCACACTCCTATTATGTATATTTGTAGCCTCCTTTTGATCCATGCTTAACTTTAAATTTAATTTGTTTCAAAAGAAATTAACATTAATATCTAAGCCAAAAAGGACCAATAAAATATTAAAGTTCTCAACCTAGACATGTTTAACTTTAAATTTAATTTGTTTCAAAAGAAATTAACATTAATATTTAAGCCAAAAAGAATTTTGATATAAAGGAGCCGAAAAGGGATTTTGTTCTCCCATTTATAAAGAGTGAGAGGTTGAGAAGCGTCCACCAAGAATACGCAGCCAAGAGTGCAGTTTTCTTCGAACTCCTAGTGATATTTATTTGATAGTTTTCCTCACAGAAGGGGTGGCAGAGGATACATGCAAGACAGAAACAAAGAAAAGNAAGACAAAAAAAAAAAAAAGGAGGGGGGGGGGGGATAGTAGGTGAAAGGGTAATAGGTGGTGAGACGGTCGTCAAACACTCCAGAACGGACATTTCGGCTACGTGGAACGATTCAGCACTGGAAATGCCTTACATCATTCCCAGCGGCCTTAGAGATAACTTTAATGCCAGCAGGGTCAGTTAACTCGGGCATTGAGTTGTGATCACATGTTCGCGTTAAACTGTAGCTCCTCCATTTCATCTCACAATCACCCTACCATTACACATTAGCGTAAGTGCGTATAACCTGAACGGGTAGTAAGCCGCAGGACTAATAATAATAATAATGATACTACTACTAATAATAATAAAAAACACTACTACTACTACTACTACTACTAATTGAGATTATTTAAGTAATTTTCCAAGAATTACTTGCAAATTTTTACCATTGTGTAAAGCCGATTTAAATCTTGGACTTATTTGTTTTAATTTGTATCATATTGTGTGTTTAGGTACAAATATTTCCCTAACCAGCGTGGTGGTATTCACGGCTTTGGTCAACCCCCGACGGCGCGCAGGCCGGCCAATGATGGCGCTGGGGGTGGGGGCGGAGGTGGTGGCAGGCACAACTGGGGGCAGGGCAACATCCTTGGAGGACAATAAACAATGGTTGCTTCATGAGAGAACATTGCGTTTACTTTATTTGGGTGCCACATTAAGTTGTTTTTCACGTTGTGTTGTGGAAAGTTATTTTTAAAGTGTCAAGCAAAATAAGGCCATATATGTGTTTTTTTTAATGGCATAAGATTGTATTTTCTTTCTGGATAACATCACCCTTCTTCTACTTTCCTCTAACCATTCCCATATTATTTTATAAGGGGAGAAATATAATTCTTTAATAAGTGTTATATTCGTCTTATTTATTTATATTTTGTCAAACCAAATAAAACCTTGCCTTAAATAATTGAATTAAAATAAAAGTTAAAGATTACTGTATGATAAAATACTAATTTGTACAAAGTATCAATCATTAATTTGGTGCCATTAATTTTCCTATGAAAACTATAAATAAGCTAATTGATTATGAGCAGTAGCAATAGCTTAGATGGCCGCATGGTCTAAGGTGTCAATCTTGTGTTGGACTAGATTGCCGAAGAAAGAGAGATTGGGGTTTGAATCCTGGTTGGGCGTGATGAGGGTAGTATTTCAAAAATGGTTTTCTAATTTCCCTTCACACAAAAAGTGGATGCACTTAGTTTAAATTCAACCTTCTTCATCTCTTAACGAATTAGTGTAATTAGTACACATACAATACATACGACCTGAACAGGTAGTAAAATGCTGTGATTTAAAAAAAAAGTATATACCTTGTTTTTTCCCCACTCTGTCTTACTACCTGCTTGGGTTGTACACATTTGTACTAATAATGCAGACAAGTTAGGAATTAATAAGGTTGAATTTAGAGGAACTGTACCCGCTTTCATAAGGCGAGATAGTGGAAAACTATTTAGTAAAAATCACTCTAATTACACCTTACCAAGATTTGAACCTTGATCTCGCCGTCATCATCAGTCCCGTCTCTTAAGAGAGTTATACCTTAGACCATTCTATTGTAATCACAATTCTCTATTTTTTAGTTCTATTTTAGAAGTCGGGTTAAGTAATGTTTAGCTGTGTTTGCCACTTTGGTTTACAAACAATTTCATTGTTCGGCTGTTATTGTTAATTAATGTGGACAAACTATTTATTTAAAAGTTAACAAATAACACAAAATAAAGAGAAGCTTAACATGTTGTTATTTTCTTCATGTTTGTGTGTTGTTTTTTTCTCTCTCTTTAAATAATTTTTTGTTCACTACACATTCCTTTTTAACAAGTTTTTATAATTTAAGGAAATTGATAAAACTAAAGAAAAAGTAAAAATAAACTATTAAGAGTAAATTTGTTGAAGAAAGCCCACTTAGGGAAATAGGAAAAATGTGGGAAGAGTCCAATGCACAAAGGTGATGTGTGTTAAAATGTGTGTGTGACTACTTCTACTATAGAAGACAGAAGAAAGGAAGAAGATGTCACCTTTGTGCATTGGACTCTTACCACATTTTTCCTCTTTCCCTAGGTGGGCTTTCTTCATCAAATTTACTCTTAACATTTTATTTTTACTTTTTCTTTAGTTTTATCAATTTCCTTAAATTATAAAATTATCTAGCCATTGGGCCAACTCATTTTTAAACATTTTTCTAACAAGTTTTGATAGAACAAAACTTTGTTCATGAAATTAGGCAAGAACATCTAGTTTTTACTCAAGGTCAACTTATTGTATGTAATATCAATAATTCTTAAATATTTGTTATGAGTAACGCAAAATGTGACCCAAGACCTTTTCCCCTTATTTAAAAGTGTATTTTATTTATATTCAAGGACTTTTGATATCACTATATGTAGAAAATTAAACCAAATGCATGTACTAAAGACATATGTTATCTAATCCAAATAGGTTTTTTNTTTTTTTTTTGAAACTGCAAACATTAATTTAGTAGTGAACTTGCGTTCATGTCCGCACCACTTAAAAGATGATTACCTCTTTGTTCAACGGTAACATGTAACCGTGTCAGATGTTTTAACCTTTTCAATGCAAAACTTACGTATTGTTATATTTTCTTTTACTATTACTCACAATATTACTAAAGGAAAAATGGTTGTATTGCATTAAACATTGAAAGGAGGATAGACGTTTGTGTTTTACTATCTTCTTCTGAAGAAGGGGGCTGATGTACCCCTAAAATAACATAATTATGTTTTGTGTTGTTTTGATTGTGAGCTTTGAGGCCTTCAGTTTTCTATTCTCCTTTCAATGTTTCATCTTACAGTATAATACCTCCTCCATGTTTGTGTGTCACATTTAACACTAGAACACAAGTACTCTTACGATGATGAAACAGTTTGTACCTTAATGTTTTTTTATTATTTATTTGGTCCAGTCTTTATTGGAAGAGCTGTATTTTTTAACGTTTGTTTTTGTTCTTTGACAGGTCTTGTTTGATATTGTAATCATTTAGTATCATTTTTACTTTATCACAGAGTCTTTGAAACAGTATCTGAATTTGACAGTTATGTCATGATAATTTAGTGTTAAGAGGTTTTATGTCCCAAAAATATTGTAAATAAAAAAATAGCCAAACTCTTAAACAAATTATTATTATTTTTGTAGTAGAACCATGATTTTGTAGGAATTTTCATAGGAAGTATCTTGTCAAGGAGAGATTTTTTGGGATTTTTTAGCGCCCACCCAGTTGGGTATGCTAATGGACCAAGGATAAGGAAGGTTGAATTTGGATAAAGTGTACACTCATTTGTGTGAAGAGAGAGTGGGAAACCATTTAGAAAAAAAACCGCTCAGTCCTCCTTACTGGGATCGAACCATGATCTCCCCGTCATTGGTAGTCTAGTCTATTGTGAGAGCAGCGCCTTAGACTATGTAGCCACCGAAGCAGGTTGGTAAAGTTATTATTTAAAGTATATTCACCATATAAATGTTGTGTCTAATTCTCGCTGAGGTTACTATAACTACTGAAGTATTCGATGCATCCTTAACCACAACATCCATCATTGTCACGGCCTTATTTGGAACTGTGGACAAATTTATGATTTGTGGTGAAAATATTAAAGAATACTAAGAATAAATGTACTCACATTTGCATGCAGGAATAGAGTGAAACCATTTTAACCACAAAAAAAACTAAAGTACATCCACCCTATTTGACACTGACAATCCAATGTGACACCACCGATGCAATAAGTCTTCAATAGATGGTTTGCAGACACCAGGTTGGGAACCTCTGTTTTAATAAGTTTATTTATGAGAATATCTTGACATAATTGCTCTCAAACATGTTTGTATTTTAACAAAACAAAAATCAGTCTGTTTAGGCCATTCATATATCCATACATATAGTGAGAAAAGTAGAATTCAGAGGAAACATACCCATATATTTTATGTAAACATAAATTGAAAAACTATTTATAAAAAACAACCTTCATAACACCCAGTCAGAATTTAAACTTTGGCCTTCCGTTAACAAACCTAACAAATCAGACACCTTAGCGCGCACACACACACACTGATGTGAGTATTGAAATATTAAATATAACAAATATTGAAGAAGAAGAAAAGTTTAAATAATTTTAAAAAATTCATAAATATTTTATTTTCACAGAAATTTTGCTGGGAGCATTTTTTTAATTTTTATAGGAACCAAGACTGTCAATATATAAACTCTTTTATTAGAAGGTCGTAAAAAAATATCTGGGTGAATTTTTTTATTTACACTAAGTCAAGCAACAACGATAATATTAAAAAGTATTTATTTAAACCAAAATATTTATAAGAAATGTTCTAATGTAGGAACTTCAGCTGTGTAATATATTTTATAAAAATCCTCAAATTATTAGATTAAAATCTCTGACATAGGGAAAACGATTATGAACAGTTTTAGTCATTTTATTAATAAATTAATAACACTGTTACAAAATACACAAAAGAACGTTTTTAAGTTATTAAAGTCATAATATTTCCTTAATTTATTTTAAGCCAAGTGTGATAGACATAAAACATTTCATGTCTCAATTTTAACTTCATATAAATACATCTTTAATAAAAATTGATAGCTAAAACACAAATGTTTTGTTAAATACAAATATACTTTTCTCAGTTACAATATTTTAAAATATAATTTTAGGCACTTAGCGTTTTCATAAAAATTAAGTAACACACATGAGATTTGATATTAAGTAGGGTGACCTGGTGGTCTAGGGGTAAGGTGTCAGACTTCTATGCTGGTGGCCGGGGTTCAATCCTCGGTCCTGGCACAGATTTATCTGATTACCAAACCCTTCCTTCACCTCTGACAAGACATCTTGTGAATGTGGGGAATGCCAGGCCTCCACCGTGGTTCGGATTCCACGTTAAACTGTAGGTCCTCCATTTCATCTCACAATCACCCTACCATTACACATTAGTGTAAGTGCGTATAACCCAAACGGGTAGTAAGACGCGGTGCTAATAATAAAAGATATTAAGTACATCATTCACTCTATTTTCAATTTCTTTTTTAATGAGGATGATTAACGAGAGGATGCCGAAGAAAATGTTGGAAATGAAATATGTAGGAAAAAGACCGTAAGGGAGGCCAAGAAAGAGATGGGAGGAGCAGATAACAGAAAGTGTTCAAGTGAGAGGAGAAGAATGGTTGAAGGCTAGAGGAAGATGGAGGCATTTTAATAAACTGACCTGGACACAGGCTGGAGGCAGTTGATGATGATGATTCTATCTTTAGGTAATTCGATGTGTTTAAGATCTTGATCAGTAATAATAAGTTTGGTATATTTATGTCTGATAATGAGTCGAGTTATGTCACTCTATATACAAGTGTCTTGTGAAGTGACATGAGGTACTGCTAAGAGAAGTATCGCAATGCTGCCACTGTCTGTATCTTTCATAAGTCGGTGCGACATTCCGTGTTGTTTCCGAGACTTGTCTCTGGGAGCAGATCCTCGTAAGGTAACTCGCCACTCGCTGCTAACGAGTCTCTTACCTGTAATGGAAGATAACAGGCTCAACAACTAGTATAACAGCTTTACTACAGGGTGGGGTGGAAACAATTAGATGATCTATCTTGAGGAAAGTGGTGGACAACGTGCTGAGGTTTGTCGGACATCCGGTGTAACTTGCCTGAGTGACATTATCTTTGAAAAGTGAAAAAAAGTGTAGTTTGTAGTTTGCTTTTATTTAGCTAGTGAATATTTACTTTTAAATTAAAGTGCTAATTTTCAAGCTACTAATCAGTTAATTGTTTTTGCCCCACCCTAATATTCATGTTTGGGTTTGAACAATCCATTCTAATAAGTGGAGGGTCTATCTACTTTTAGTTGGACATCTATCTGTGCAAATCGTATGACAAACAAACAAACTGTTTATATTATTAATTTAAAAGTTAGATGAAGATTGTATGAACCACTAAGAATAAAGAGAGATTTCATTTTATTATTATTAGCACCGCGTCTTACTACCCGTTTGGGTTATACGAACTTACGCTAATGTGTAATGGTAGGGTGATTGTGAGATGAAATGGGGGACCTACAGTTTAACGTGGGATCCGAACCACGGTGGAGGCCTGGCATTCCTCACATTCACAAGATGTCTTGTTAGAGGTGAGAGATTTCATTTTAAAAGTTTTGGAAATTTTGTGATATTTATAACTGAATTCTGAGAATGGATTTGACTATAATTTTTAATTATTATATTTTTCATTAATTTAAATAGTGAAATATTTTGAGCTTGGTTCTCGATCTGTGCATCGGTTGCCACTTGAGAGTTAAACAATAAATAAAAAAAATATTACCTTCTCGACATCTTTGAACACCCTTAGTAAGTTCAGCCCTGCGAGTTTCTTCAGATCTTCTGCAGTCCAAGTTGGTTCCCCTGCCTTTGTATTGGCCAGTCTGTTAAAGAGATCTGGGTATTTTGACACATTCTCCAGACCTGTTGGCATTCTGTAGAACCATATTAATGTGTTAAAAGAAATACTCGTATTCAAACTTTAGTGCTAGGTTTACTGATTTATATGTAACAAAAGAATACCAACTAAAGGGGCATCATATACTTACTAGCATAAAGAGTTAATCCACATAACTATTTCTTAAAAATCTATTAGCCCTTAAATGTTGCCATATTGAACAGCTTTCTAAAATGTTTGGGTCATTAAATAAATATAATAGAATTGTAGAAATGAAATCTAAAATGTTAACATATATTTAAACTGCTGCACAACTAACACCAGCCACAACATCTAAAGGGAATCATTTAATATACCAGAGAATTTTTCATCCTTCAACAACTAAGTTGGGATCACTGAAGAGAATTCCCGGTTTCTCCTGAGTAAGTTGTCGTGTGGCTTTGAATTAATGAAGTTTTAGTAAATAACTGTTGTTGTATTTATTTTTACTTGTGCTCAATGGTGGGGGTGTAGGGGACATGATAAAAGGTCGGTGTTTTATACCAAAACCTTTTTCCGTTCAAAATGAATCGGATATTTCTCTAGTAGAAACATAGAGTTTAATTTTATTCAGATGGTGGTATCAATAGTTGTTGAATATCTGTCATAAAAATAGCGGTATTGGATGAGAAACTTTTTAAATTAAGAGAAAATGTTTTCATTAAATTTCAGGACACCCTTGACAGATATTCAAGAACTGTTGAGGTCACCATGTGAATAAAATTTAACTCTATGTTTCTTCTGAAGAAATATTTTATTTATTTTGGCCAAAAAAGTATTTTGCTATAAAAACTGCTAGAACCATTGGCCTTTTCTCACTTGCACCTTAATGTACTTGATTTAATACATTCCTGTGCGTGAATGCAGTTGTTCAAAGATGTTCAAATTTGGGCTCATATGTGTGCAAACTATATTTATTTATATTTAGCACCGCGTTTTACTACCCGTTGGGGTTATTACGCTTTAAGTACTAATTACTCTAATGGATTAGGAATTGGGGAGATTTAATTAGAGGAAGTGAACCCGCATTTGCGTGGAGGGAGGGTGGAAAACCATTTAGGAAAAAACCCCACCAGTTCACCCGACCGAGATTCGAACCTTGATCTCCCCGTCCTCAGCGGTCGAGCTCAACACAACAAGCGTGTTAGCCAACTACGCCACCGAGGCGGGTGTGTGCAAACTAATTTTCAGGACACTTACTTGCTCACACCATCATAATCAGCCCCGATGCCCACGTGGTTTACCCCAGCTACATTGCGAATGTGGTTTATGTGATCTGGGGGGGAAAAATCATTTTATTTAAGACACTTTTTTCAAAATTTTTATCTGTTCGATTGCAATTCATCTAATAGGAAAGAAAAAAAACTTTTTTTTTTCAAAAATATTTTATGTGATAATTCTTTGTTTTTTTAAAAAAAAATCCTGGTTAGGTTTAGTTTCACAATTTAATATTTTCAGTCAAAAATGGCATTTTAACAATTATAAAGAATTAATACTAATTATTGGTTACATTTTCAAATTTAATATGATTACTTGATTAGAAATAGTCATTTTTTCATATGCCAAATCAATTTTACTAAAATCTAACTGAACCTTACCCTTTTAGATGCATCTAGATTTATTTTAACCATTCTGGTAACTATTCTTACAAACTCCATGGCATGAGCCCGTCATTTAGCTATACCGAGCGGTCGCTGCTGTTAGAGAAAATAGTGCCAACGTTTGTGGAAATAGGGTGTCATATGGTCAGCACAACGAGCCCTCCGGCCATTAATCTAAGTTTTCTAAACCAAAGTTGCCACTCTTTATTCAAGTAGCTTGTCATATGTCCTAATGAGATCAAGTTTAACTCCGTTCCAGACCCACTGCTTCACAGACTACTTTCAGAAGCGCCGTGGATCGAACTCAGGACCTCTTGATCTGTAGCCAGGAATTATGACCACTAGACCTACTGTACTAGCCGAGTGAACTGCATTTGGTCGCCTTTGAGGTTTGAACCCGCACTTGAATTGATTTTCCCATTTCCCTTCATGCTACTGTGGATACATTTTCTCTAAGCTATCCTTATTGTCTGTATCCCTTAGATTAAGTTGTTAATAAAAGTAATTTTGACTATATTGATTTTAAAACCATTTCTCTCTCTCTCACTATATATATACACACACACACACACACACACACATCAATATACCAACAACAAAGAACATATTATATACTATCAATCTCGCACGGCGTTGCCCGTGACCCACTGTGATATAAGCGCCCCCCACCCCTATGGTGCCCAGTTTCAAATGGAAACGTTATCTCTGAAGCGTAATTCTAAACCAGATTAAAAATATTTTCTTTGAAATTTTGTTAAAAAAAATCCTAAAAACAAAGCTAATTAAAAATTTAAAAATCTGGCTTCGAGGTGCATTTGGACCCCCTTCCGTCCACCTATATTAAAAATTTCAGATCTCTGCGTGTCGTAGATTTAGCTGGACATCGCACACAAACACACACAGACACTTTCTTTTATTATTGTAGATATAAATGTTCCTTGTTGTTGGAGTAATTTTTAGAATACTAGTCTTATCTGTCAATGTTTTACTCTTACCTACTACTATATCAAGGGTGGCATTGGCTTCACTGCAAGAGACGAATCCAGAGTAGAAGTTCACCATCACGACACCATTATTTTGAGTCTGAAAATCAAATTCATTGCATTGTTTTCACATAGAATTTTATGGTATTGATTATATTACGTGTGTAGCTAGAGGATACATTAAAACTAATTCATCTAATTTAAATATTCAGTCAGATTTGTTTGTCCAACACCTTAGCTCAGTCGGTAGCGTGTCTGCCTACTTAGTTAGGGGTCCCAGGTTCGATTCCCGACATGGCCGAAAGTTTATCCATGATGAAAATATTGGCTTACTTTTGCACATTGGTAAATTTACGGCCGTGGACTGGATGTTGTGTCTGTCCTAGTTTTAATTTAGGTTTTAAGGCATGTGAAGCTACGACAGGCCTAGGCAGTTGGTAGGGGGGAAATATTTGTCTTGAATAAAAAACTGACCCAGGCCATAGGCTGGAAACGGTAATGGATTTAAGGGTGTAATCAGATTTGTCAAAACTAAATAAATTTCAAGCTTTGACATAAAAAAAATGTTAAAGTTAAAATGTATTTGGCTATAATCCCTCAAACATTTCTATAAAAGCATCATATACAGTCAAATATTCCCTATCCTATGTTAACTAATGTTATTGTTAAAAAATTGGATCATTTTATAAACTGAATATAATATACATTAAAAAAACATGATATGAGATAAAAAAAATTGTTTATACTTTCATTCCTGTATAATTATAGGAAAAAGCAGGCTTTTCTGTAACTGCATCTGTGGTATTTTAACTTGGCTTTTTGAGGTTAGAAGTTCTTAACAAATTGAACCTATCCCGGAATAAAGTGGTAAAGAGGTATTTCTATATTATTTATAGGTAAAACATCGTGGTTATGGGAATAATATATTTTATACGCAAATGACACCTGGACACGGGAATCGAACCCGGGACCTTCGGCTTAGTACGCCAATGCTCTTACCACTGAGCTATCCAGGATTCGTCCTGTGCCCATGGTCATTCTTCACTCATAGTTTAAGGCAGAGTCTAAGATGGACGTGCGGACGAATCCTGGATAGCTCAGTGGTAAGAACATTGGCGTACTAAGCCGAAGAACTCCCGGGTTCGATTCCCGTGTTCAGGTGTCATTTTTCAATTTTCAGAATACTATATTATATATCTCGACTGACCACCATACGAAGCACATCATCCTGTACATTCCTGTGGTGGTTACAGATCGACCACGCAGAGGAATGGGAGAAGATTATTGGTGCCCGCGACTCGTTGATAGCGTCTATCATGACCTGCTTGGAGACATGAGACAGGTCCACCATAACGCCTAACCTGTTCAACTCCTTCACCACGAGCTGGAAAGAAATACAATTAGTTACCTACTCACAGGGGACTATAGCTTTTTATTTTCTTTCGAAACGTTGACGTGAAAGTATTGTGATTGCCCAAAAAAAAAAAATTATTATTATTATTATTAGCACCGCGGCTTACTACCCGTTCGGACTATACGCACTTACGCTAATGTTTAATGGTAGGGTGATTGTGAGATGAAATGGAGGACCTACAGTTTAACATGGAATCCGAACCACGGTGGAGGCCTGGCATTCCCCACATTCACAAGATGTCTTGTCAGAGGTGAAGGAAGGGTTTGGCAATCAGATAAATCGGTGCCGGGACCGAGGATTAAACCCCGGAGAAAAATAATTGAACTTTAGATTTTGATAAATTTCAACATTTCATGACTCCCTGAAACAACAAAAAAAATTGTGGTTTTTGCAATGCCGTTTGTCTGTACCTTGGGCTAAAGCCGAAACTATTTTACAAATTGGGCTAAAACTTGGTATCTAGGGTTTTCATAAGGTCCCCCCAAGGATTTTTGGAATTAGATATCTAACCCTAAATATAAGGATAGTTTATTCAAGGGCAAAAAAAGAAAAAAATTGATTTTCTCACAATTCACTCTAACAATTAAAAGTATGACAAACCTAACCATACCCCTGTCCATTAATTTAACACTTAACCAAATGTACAGTAGACCCATGGCTTCTTTGGTGCTGACTGACAGCTCACAGCTGACTTCTGACAGCTTTAAACGTTACCAGACCAAATTATGTATCCCTACGCCGAACCATATGATCTGCAAAAACAGGTGTTTAGCAGCTGTCACTTCTGATGGTCAAATATTTAGGTATATACCTAAATGTTGACTGTCAGAAGTCAGCTGTGAGCTGTCAGTCAGCACCAAAGAAGCCATGGGGCTACTGTATGAATATTATTATGTATGCGTTATAACCAAAAATGTTAACATTTAGTTACTATTTATCCGCTTCAGTAGCCGAATGGTCTAAGGTGTAACTCTCGTGTTAGACTGGCCTCCTGGAGACAGGGAGATTGGGGTTAGAATCTTGTCGGGTCTACTGAGGGCGGTTTTCCCCTAAGTGGTTTCCCAACCTCCTTCCAGGCAAATGCGTGTAGACTACCTATAAAATGCTTCCTTCCTTATCCACCCCATTAGAGTAACTATCATACATGTATATAATCTGGCCAGGTAGTAGGACACGGTGATTAAAAAAAAAGTTATTATTTATATTTTCTCTAATGTTTATAAATTTTCCAAGATTCAGGATTTATACAGAAGCGGATTTATACTAAAGTTTCACTAGGCACGGGCCTAGGGGCGGCGGATTTAGGGGGCGGAACGTTTTGGATAACATTGTTTTAATTTTAATATTTTGTTTCTAATAATTACTTTTAAAAGTTATTAACTAACATTATTGAAATAGTTTAAGGTTAAGTCAGAACAATATTTATTTTTAAATAACTTTACTTTTCAATCACTTTGTAACTGACATCATTCTCCCTTTCTTCATATCGTTAACTCAACCTACTGTAGGCAATGTACAGTACATGCCAAATTTTCTTTCGTCGAAATCTTTTC